>CADCXT010002349.1:0-131799 GCA_902806775.1 Microtus agrestis | reverse complement strand
AGAAAAGGATCACTGTTCTCACTTTTAACCATACATTTACTTATTCAAACAGAAGCTTCTCATTTCAGAGTAACACATGAGCGTTTCTCACAAAACCATTTCATGAAATTCATACACTTTCAAAGAACGTGATTATCTTTCAAAGTAAAGCTTCTACAGAGAAAACGAACACTGTTCTCACTTTTAACCATACTTTGACATATCCCAAACAGACGCTTCTCATTTCAGAGCAACACATGTGCTTTTCTAACAAAAGCATTTCATGAAATTCTTTTGCTTTAAAGAACGTGATTATCTTTCAAAGCAAAGCTTCTACAGCGAAAAGGAACACTGTTCTCACTTTTAATCATACTTTGACATATCCCAAACAGACGCTTCTCATTTCAGAGTAACACATGTGCGTTTCTCATAAAAAGCATTTCATGAAATTCATACACTTTCAAAGAACGTGATTATCTTTCAAAGTAAAGATTCTACAGAGAAAATGAACACTGTTCTCACTTTTAACAATACTTTGACATATCCCAAACAGACGCTTCTCATTTCAGAGTAACAAATGTGCGTTTCTCATAAAAGCATTTCATGAAATTCACAAACTTTCAAAGAACATGATTATCTTTCAAAGTAAAGCTTCTACAGAGAAAAGGAACACTGTTCTCACTTTTAACCATACTTTGACATATCACAAATTGATGCTTCTCATTTCAGAGTTACACAGGTGCGTTTCTCACAAAAGCATTACATGAAATTCTTTTGCTTTCAAAGAACGTGATTATCTTTCAAAGCAAAGCTTCTACAGAGAAAAGGAACACTGTTCTCACTTTTAACCATATTTTGACATATCCCAAACAGACGCTTCTCATTTGAGAGTAACACATGTGCGTTTCTCACAAAAGCATATCATGAAATTCATACACTTTCAAAGAACGTGATTATCTTTCAAAGAAAATCTTCTACAGTTTAAAAGGAACACTGTTCTCACTTTTAACCATACTTTGACATATCCCAAATAGAAGCTTCTCATTTCAGAATAACACATGTGCGTTTCTCACAAAAGCATTACATGAAATTCTTTTGCTTTCAAAGAACGTGATTATCTTTCAAAGCAAAGCTTCTACAGAGAATAAGAACACTGTTCTCACTGTTAACCATACTTTGACATATCCCAAACAGACGCTTCTCATTTCAGAGTAGCACATGTGCGTTTCTCACAAAAGCATTTCATGAAATTCATACACTTTCAAAGAACGTGATTATCTTTCAAAGTAAAGCCTCTATAGAGAAAAGGAACACTGTTCTCACTTTTAACCATACTTTGACATATCCCAAACAGACGCTTCTCATTTCAGATTAACACATGAGCGTTTCTCACAAAAGCATTTCATGAAATTCATACACGTTCAAAGAACGTGATTATCTTTCAAAGTAAAGCTTCTACAGAGAAAAGGAACACTGTTCTCACTTTTAACCATACTTTGACATATCCCAAACAGACGCTTCTCATTTCAGAGTAACACATGAGCGTTTCTCAAAAAAGCATTTCATGAACATCATACACTTTCAAAGAACGTGATTATCTTTCAAACCAAAGCATCTACAGAGAAAAGTCACACTGTTCTCACTTTTAACCATACTTTGACATATACCAAAAAGACGCTTCTCATTTGACAGTAACACATGAGCGTTTCTCACAAAAGCATTTCATGAAATTCATACACTTTAAAAGAACGTGATTAACTTTCAAAGTAAAGCTTCTACAGAGAAAACGAACATTGTTCTCACTTTTAACCATACTTTGACATATCCCAAATAGACGCTTCTCATTTCTGTGTAACACATGTGCGTTTCTCACAAAAGCAATACATGAAATTCTTTTTTTCAAGGAACGTGATTATCTTTCAAAGCAAAGCTTCTACAGAGAATAAGAACACTGTTCTCACTGTTAACCATACTTTGACATATCCCAAACAGACGCTTCTCATTTCAGAGTAGCACATGTGCGTTTCTCACAAAAGCATTTCATGAAATTCATACACTTTCAAAGAACGTGATTATCTTTCAAAGTAAAGGTTCTACAGAGAAAAGGAACACTGTTCTCACTTTTTACCATACTTTGACATATCCCAAACAGATGCTTCTCATTTCAGAGTAACACATGTGCGTTTCTCACAAAAGCATTTCATGAAATTCATACACTTTCAAAGAACGTGATTATCTTTCAAAGTAAAGCTTCTACAGAGAAAACGAACACTGTTCTCACTTTTAACCAAACTCTGACATATCCCGAACAGACGCTTCTCATTTCAGAGTAACACATGTGCGTTTCTCACAAAAGCATTTCATGAAATTCATGCACTTTCAAAGAACGTGATTATCTTTCAAAGTAAGGCCTCTATAGAGAAAAGGAACACTGTTCTCACTTTTAACCATACTATGACATATCCCAAACAGACGCTTCTCATTTCAGAGTAACACATGTGCGTTTCTCACAAAAGCATTTCATGAAATTCATACACTTTCAAAGAACGTGATTATCTTTCAAAGTAAAGCTTCTACAGAGAAAAGGAACACTGTTTTCACTTTTAACCATACTTTGACTTATTCAAACAGACGCTACTCATTTCAGAGTAACACATGTGCGTTTCTCACAAAAGCATTTCATGAAATTCATGCACTTTCAAAGAACGTGATTACATTTAAAAGTAAAGCTTCTACAGAGAAAAGGAACACTGTTCTCAATTTTAACCATACTTTGATATATCCCAACGGACGCTTCTCATTTCAGAGTAACACATGTTCGTTTCTCACAAAAGCATTACATGAAATTCTTTTGCTTTCAAAGAACGTGATTATCTTTCAAAGCAAAACTTCTACAGAGAAAACGAACACTGTTCTCACTTTTAACCATACTTTGACTTATCCATACATACGCTTACTCATTTCAGAGTAACACATGTGCGTTTCTCACAAAAGCATATCATGAAATACATACACTTTCAAAGAACGTGATTTTCTTTCAAAGTAAAGCTTCCACAGAGAAAACGAACACTGTTCTCACTTTTAACCATACTTTGACATATCGCGAACAGACGCTTCTCATTTCAGAGTAACACATGGGCGTTTCTCACAAAAGAATTTCATGAAATTTATACAATTTCAAAGAACGTGATTATCTTTCAAAGTAAAGCCTCTATAGAGAAAAGGAACACTGTTCTCACTTTTAACCATACTTTGACATATCCCAAACAGACGCTTCTCATTTCAGAGTAACACATGAGCGTTTCTCACAAAAGCATTTCATGAAATTCATACACTTTCAAAGAACGTGATTATCTTTCAAAGTAAAGCTTCTACAGAGAAAAGGAACACTGTTTTCACTTTTAACCATACTTTGACTTATTCAAACAGACGCTACTCATTTCAGAGTAACACATGTGCGTTTCTCACAAAAGCAATTCATGAAATTCATGCACTTTCAAAGAACGTGATTACCTTTAAAAGTAAAGCTTCTACAGAGAAAAGGAACACTGTTCTCACTTTTAACCATACTTTGACATATCCCAAACAGACGCTTCTCATTTCAGAGTAACACAGGTGCGTTTCTCACAAAAGCATTACATGAAATTCTTTTGCTTTCAAAGAACGTGATTATCTTTCAAAGCAAAGCTTCTACAGAGAAAAGGAACACTGTTCTCACTTTTAACCATATTTTGACATATCCCAAACAGACGCTTCTCATTTGAGAGTAACACATGTGCGTTTCTCACAAAAGCATATCATGAAATTCATACACTTTCAAAGAACGTGATTATCTTTCAAAGAATATCTTCCACAGTTTAAAAGGAACATTGTCCTCACTTTTAACCATACTTTGACATATCCCAAATAGACGCTTCTCATTTCAGAGTAACACATGTGCGTTTCTCAAAAAAGCATTACATGAAATTCATTTGCTTTCAAAGAACGTGATTATCTTTCAAAGCAAAACTTCTACAGAGAAAACGAACACTGTTCTCACTTTTAACCATACTTTGACTTATCCATACAGACGCTTACTCATTTCAGAGTAACACATGTGCGTTTCTCACAAAAGCATATCATGAAATACATACACTTTCAAAGAACGTGATTATCTTTCAAAGTAAAGCTTCTACAGAGAACAGGAACACTGTTCTCACTTTTAACCATACTTTGACATATCCCAAATAGACGCTTCTCATTTCAGAGTAACACATGTGCGTTTCTCACAAAAGCATTACATGAAATTCTTTTGCTTTCAAAGAACGTGATTATCTTTCAAAGCAAAGCATCTACAGAGAAAAGGAACACTGTTCTCACTTTTCACCATTCTTTGACATATCCCAAACAGACGATTCTCATTTCAGAGTAGCACATGTGCGTTTCTCACAAAATCATTACATGAAATTCTTTTGCTTTCAAAGAACGTGATTATCTTTCAAAGAAAAGCTTCTACAGAGAAAAGGAACACTGTTCTCACTTTTAACCATACTTTGTCATATCCCAAACAGACGCTTCTCATTTTAGAGTAACACATGTGCGTTTCTCACAAAAGCATTTCATGAAATTCATACACTTTCAAAGAACGTGATTATCTTTCAAAGTAAATCTTCTCAGAGAAAAGGAACACGGTTCTCACTTTTAACCATACTTTGACATATCCCAAACAGACGCTTCTCATTTCAGAGTAACACATGTGTGTATCTCACAAAAGCCTTTCATGAAATTCATACACTTTCAAAGAACGTGATTATCTTTCAAAGTAAAGCTTCTACAGAGAAAAGGAACACTGCTCTCACTTTTAACCATACTTTGACATATCCCAAACAGACGCTTCTCATTTCAGAGTAACACATGAGCGTTTCTCACAAAAGCATTTCATGAACATCATACACATTCAAAGAACGTGATTATCTTTCAAAGCAAAGCTTCTACAGAGAAAAGGAACACTGTTCTCACTTTTAACCATACTTTTACTTATTCAAACAGACGCTACTCATTTCAGAGTAACACATGTGCGTTTCTCACAAAAGCATTTCATGAAATTCATGCACTTTCAAAGAACGTGATTACCTTTAAAAGTAAAGCTTCTACAGAGAAAAGGAACACTGTTCTCACTTTTAACCATACTTTGACATATCACAAATTGATGCTTCTCATTTCAGAGTAACACAGGTGCGTTTCTCACAAAAGCATTACATGAAATTCTTTTGCTTTCAAAGAACGTGATTATCTTTCAAAGCAAAGCTTCTACAGAGAAAAGGAACACTGTTCTCACTTTTAACCATATTTTGACATATCCCAAACAGACGCTTCTCATTTGAGAGTAACACATGTGCGTTTCTCACAAAAGCATATCATGAAATTCATACACTCTCAAAGAACATGATTATCTTTCAAAGAATATCTTCCACAGTTTAAAAGGAACATTGTCCTCACTTTTAACCATACTTTGACATACCCCAAATAGACGCTTTCTCATTTCAGAGTAACACATGTGCGTTTCTCACAAAAGCATTACATGAAATTCTTTTGCTTTCAAAGAACGTGATTATCTTTCAAAGCAAAACTTCTACAGAGAAAACGAACACTGTTCTCACTTTTAACCATACTTTGTCATATCCCAAACAGACGCTTCTCATTTTAGAGTAATACATGTGCGTTTCTCACAAAAGCATTTCATGAAATTCATACACTTTCAAAGAACGTGATTATCTTTCAAAGTAAATCTTCTCAGAGAAAAGGAACACGGTTCTCACTTTTAACCATACTTTGACATATCCCAAACAGACGCTTCTCATTTCAGAGTAACACATGTGTGTATCTCACAAAAGCCTTTCATGAAATTCATACACTTTCAAAGAACGTGATTATCTTTCAAAGTAAAGCTTCTACAGAGAAAAGGAACACTCCTCTCACTTTTAACCATACTTTGTCATATCCCAAACAGACGCTTCTCATTTCAGAGTAACACATGAGCGTTTCTCACAAAAGCATTACATGAAATTCTTTTGCTTTCAAAGAACGTGATTATCTTTCAAAGCAAAGCTTCTACAGAGAAAAGGAACACTGTTCTCACTTTTCACCATACTTTGACATATCCCAAACAGACGCTTCTCATTTCAGAGTAGCACATGTGCGTTTCTCACAAAGCATTTCATGAAATTCATACACTTTCAAAGAACGTGATTATCTTTCATAGTAAAGCTTCTACAGAGAAAAGGAACACTGTTCTCACTTTTAACCATACTGTGTCATATCCCAAACAGACGCTTCTCATTTCAGAGTAACACATGTGCGTTTCTCACAATAGCATTTCTTGAAATTCATACACTTTAAAAGAACGTGATTATCTTTCAAAGTAAAGCTTCTACAGAGAAAAGGAACACTGTTCTCACTTTTAACCATACTTTGACATATCCCAAACAGACGCTTCTCATTTCAGAGTAACACATGTGCGTTTCTCACAAGAGCATATCATGAAATTCATACACTTTCAAAGAACGTGATTATCTGTCAAAGAATATCTTCCACAGTTTAAAAGGAACATTGTCCTCACTTTTAACCATACTTTGACATATCCCAAACAGACGCTTCTCATTTCAGAGTAACACATGTGCGTTTCTCACAAAAGCATTACATGAAATTCTTTTGCTTTCAAAGAACGTGATTATCTTTCAAAGCAAAACTTCTACAGAGAAAAGGAACACTGTTCTCACTTTTAACCATACTTTGACTTATCCATACAGACGCTTCTCATTTCAGAGTAACACATGTGCGTTTCTCACAAAAGCATTTCATGAAATTCATACACTTTCAAAGAACGTGATTATCTTTCAAAGTAAAGCTTCTACAGAGAAAAGGAACACTGTTCTCAATTTTAACCATACTTTGACATATCCCAAACAGACGCTTCTCATTTCAGAGTAACACATGTGCGTTTCTCACAAAAGCATTTCATGAAATTCATACACTTTCAAAGAACGTGATTATCTTTCAAAGTAAAGCCTCTATAGAGAAAAGGAACACTGTTCTCACTTTTAACCATACTTTGACATATCCCAAACAGACGCTTCTCATTTCAGATTAACACATGAGCGTATATCACAAAAGCATTTCATGAAATTCATACACTTTCAAAGAACGTGATTATCTTTCAAAGTAAAGCTTCTACAGAAAAAAGGAACACTGTTCTCACTTTTAACCATACTTTGACATATCCCAAACAGACGCTTCTCATTTCAGAGTAACACATGTGCGTTTCTCACAAAAGAATATCATGAAATTCATACACTTTCAAAGAACGTGATTATCTTTCAAAGCAAAGCTTCTACAGAGAATAAGAACACTGTTCTCACTGTTAACCATACTTTGACATATCCCAAACAGACGCTTCTCATTTCAGAGTAGCACATGTGCGTTTCTCACAAAAGCATTTCATGAAATTCATACACTTTCAAAGAACGTGATTATCTTTCAAAGTAAAGCTTCTACAGAGAAAAGGAACACTGTTCTCACTTTTTACCATACATTGACATATCCCAAACAGACGCTTCTCATTTCAGAGAAACACATGTGCGTTTCTCACAAAAGCATTTCATGAAATTTATACACTTTCAAAGAACGTGATTATCTTTCAAAGTAAAGCCTCTATAGATAAAAGGAACACTGTTTTCACTTTTAACCATACTTTGACATATCCCAAACAGACGCTTCTCATTTCAGTTTAACACATGAGCGTTTCTCACAAAAGCATTTCATGAAATTCATACACTTTCAAAGAACGTGATTATCTTTAAAAGTAAAGCTTCTACAGAGAAAAGGAACACTGTTTTCACTTTTAACCATACTTTGACTTATTCAAACAGACGCTACTCATTTCAGAGTAACACATGTGCGTTTCTCACAAAAGCATTTCATGAAATTCATGCACTTTCAAAGAACGTGATTACATTTAAAAGTAAAGCTTCTACAGAGAAAAGGAACACTGTTCTCAATTTTAACCATACTTTGACATCTCCCAACAGACGCTTCTCATTTCAGAGTAACACATGTGCGTTTCTCACAAAAGCATATCATGAAATTCTTTTGCTTTCAAAGAACGTGATTATCTTTCAAAGCAAAACTTCTACAGAGAAAACGAACACTGTTCTCACTTTTAACCATACTTTGACTTATCCATACAGACGCTTACTCATTTCAGAGTAACACATGTGCGTTTCTCACAAAAGCATATCATGAAATTCATACACTTTCAAAGAAAGTGATTATCTTTCAAAGTAAAGCTTCTACAGAGAACAGGAACACTGTTCTCACTTTTAACCATACTTTGAAATATCCCAAACAGACGCTTCTCATTTCAGAGTAACACATGAGCGTTTCTCACAAAAGCATTTCATGAAATTCATACACTTTCAAAGAACGTGATTATCTTTCAAAGTAAAGCTTCTCCAGAGAAAAGGAACACTGTTCTCACTTTTAACCATACTGTGCCATATCCCAAACAGACGCTTCTCATTTCAGAGTAACACATGTGCGTTTCTCACAATAGCATTTCATGAAATTCATACACTTTCAAAGAACGTGATTATCTTTCAAAGTAAAGCTTCTACAGAGAAAAGGAACACTGTTCTCACTTTTAACCATACTTTGACATATCACAAATTGATGCTTCTCATTTCAGAGTAACACAGGTGCGTTTCTCACAAAAGCATTACATGAAATTCTTTTTGCTTTTAAAGAACGTGTTTATCTTTCAAAGCAAAGCTTCTACAGAGAAAAGGAACACTGTTCTCACGTTTAACCATATTTTGACATATCCCAAACAGACGCTTCTCATTTGAGAGTAACACATGTGCGTTTCTCACAAAAGCATATTATGAAATTCATACACTTTCAAAGAACGTGATTATCTTTCAAAGAATATCTTCTACAGTTTAAAAGGAACACTGTTCTCACTTTTAACCATACTTTGACATACCCCAAATAGACGCTTCTCATTTCAGAGTAACACATGTGCGTTTCTCACAAAAGCATTACATGAAATTCTTTTGCTTTCAAAGAACGTGATTATCTTTCAAAGCAAAGCTTCTACAGAGAATAAGAACACTGTTCTCACTGTTAACCATACTTTGACATATCCCAAACAGACGCTTTTCATTTCAGAGTAGAACATGTGCGTTTCTCACAAAAGCATTTCATGAAATTCATACACTTTCAAAGAACGTGATTATCTTTCAAAGTAAAGCTTGTACAGAGAAAAGGAACACTGTTCTCACTTTTTACCATACTTTGACATATCCCAAACAGACGCTTCTCATTTCAGAGTAACACATGTGCGTTTCTCACAAAAGCATTTCATGAAATTCATACAATTTCAAAGAACGTGATTATCTTTCAAAGTAAAGCTTCTACAGAGAAAACGAACACTGTTCTCACTTTTAACCATAGTTTGACATATCCCAAACAGACGCTTCTCATTTCAGAGTAACACATGTGCGTTTCTCACAAAAGCATTTCATGAAATTCATACACTTTCAAAGAACGTGATTATCTTTCAAAGTAAAGCCTCTATAGAGAAAAGGAACACTGTTCTCACTTTTAACCATACTTTGACATATCGCAAACAGACGCTTCTCATTTCAGATTAACACATGAGCGTTTCTCACAAAAGCATTTCATGAAATTCATACACTTTCAAAGAACGTGATTATTTTTCAAAGTAAAGCTTCTACAGTGAAAAGGAACACTGTTTTCACTTTTAACCATACTTTGACTTATTCAAACGGACGCTACTCATTTCAGAGTAACACATGTGCGTTTCTCACAAAAGCATTTCATGAAATTCATGCACTTTCAAAGAACGTGATTACATTTAAAAGTAAAGCTTCTACAGAGAAAAGGAACACTGTTCTCAATTTTAACCATACTTTGACATATCCCAAACAGACGCTTCTCATTTCAGAGTAACACATGTGCGTTTCTCACAAAGGCATTACATGAAATTCTTTTGCTTTCAAAGAACGTGATTATCTTTCAAATCAAAACTTCTACAGAGAAAACGAACACTGTTCTCACTTTTAAACATACTTTGACTTATCCAAACAGACGCTACTCATTTCAGAGTAACACATGTGCGTTTCTCACAAAAGCATATCATGAAATTCATACACTTTCAAAGAACGTGATTATCTTTCAAAGTAAAGCTTCTACAGAGAACAGGAACACTGTTCTCACTTTTAACCATACTTTGACATTTCCCAAATAGACGCTTCTCATTTCAGAGTAACACATGTGAGTTTCTCACAAAAGCATTACATGAAATTCTTTTGCTTTCAAAGAACGTGATTATCTTTCAAAGCAAAGCATCTACAGAGAAAAGTCACACTGTTCTCACTTTTCACCATTCTTTGACATATCGCAAACAGACGATTCTCATTTCAGAGTAGCACATGTGCGTTTCTCACAAAATCATTACATGAAATTCTTTTGCTTTCAAAGAACGTGATTATCTTTCAAAGAAAAGCTTCTACAGAGAAAAGGAACACTGTTCTCACTTTTAACCATACTTTGTCATATCCCAAACAGACGCTTCTCATTTTAGAGAAACACATGTGCGTTTCTCACAAAAGCATTTCATGAAATTCATACACTTTCAAAGAACGTGATTATCTTTCAAAGTAAATCTTCTCAGAGAAAAGGAACACGGTTCTCACTTTTAACCATACTTTGACATATCCCAAACAGACGCTTCTCATTTCAGAGTAACACATGTGTGTATCTCACAAAAGCCTTTCATGAAATTCATACACTTTCAAAGAACGTGATTATCTTTCAAATTAAAGCTTCTACAGAGAAAAGGAACACTGCTCTCACTTTTAACCATACTTTGACATATCCCAGACAGACGCTTCTCATTTCAGAGTAACACATGAGCGTTTCTCCCAAAAGCACTTCATGAACTTAATACACTTTCAAAGAACGTGATTATCTTTCAAAGCAAAGCTTCTACAGAGAAAAGGAACACTGTTCTCACTTTTAACCATACTTTTACTTATTCAAACAGACGCTACTCATTTCAGAGTAACACATGTGCGTTTCTCACAAAAGCATTTCATGAAATTCATGCACTTTCAAAGAACGTGATTACCTTTAAAAGTAAAGCTTCTACAGAGAAAAGGAACACTGTTCTCACTTTTAACCATACTTTGAATTATCCAAACAGACGCTTCTCATTTCAGATTAACACATGTGCGTTTCTCAAAAAAGCATTACATGAAATTCTTTTGCTTTCAAAGAACGTGATTATCTTTCAAAGTAAAGCTTCTACAGAGAAAAGGAACACTGTTCTCACTTTTCACCATACTTTGACATATCCCAAACAGACGCTTCTCATTTCAGAGTAGCACATGTGCGTTTCTCACAAAAGCATTTCATGAAATTCATACACTTTCAAAGAACGTGATTATCTTTCAAAGTAAAGCTTCTACAGAGAAAAGGAACACTGTTCTCACTTTTAACCATACTGTGTCATATCCCAAACAGACGCTTCTCATTTCAGAGTAACACATGTGCGTTTCTCACAATAGCATTTCTTGAAATTCATACACTTTAAAAGAACGTGATTATCTTTCAAAGTAAAGCTTCTACAGAGAAAAGGAACACTGTTCTCACTTTTAACCATACTTTGACATATCCCAAACAGACGCTTCTCATTTCAGAGTAACACATGTGCGTTTCTCACAAAAGCATATTATGAAATTCATACACTTTCAAAGAACGTGATTATCTTTCGTATAATATCTTCTACAGTTTAAAAGGAACACTGTTCTCACTTTTAACCATACTTTGACATACACCAAATAGACGCTTCTCATTTCAGAGTAACACATGTGCGTTTCTCACAAAAGCATTACATGAAATTCTTTTGCTTTCAAAGAACGTGATTATCTTTCAAAGCAAAGCTTCTACAGAGAATAAGAACACTGTTCTCACTGTTAACCATACTTTGACATATCCCAAACAGACGCTTCTCATTTCAGAGTAGCACATGTGCGTTTCTCACAAAGCATTTCATGAAATTCATACACTTTCAAAGAACGTGATTATCTTTCAAAGTAAAGCTTCTACAGAGAAAAGGAACACTGTTCTCACTTTTTACCATACTTTGACATATCCCAAACAGACGCTTCTCATTTCAGAGTAACACATGTGCGTTTCTCACAAAAGCATTTCATGAAATTCATACACTTTCAAAGAACGTGATTATCTTTCAAAGTAAAGCTTCTACAGAGAAAACGATCACTGTTCTCACTTTTAACCATACTTTGACATATCCCAAACAGACGCTTCTCATTTCAGAGTAACACATGTGCGTTTCTCACAAAAGCATTTCATGAAATTCATACACTTTCAAAGAACGTGATTATCTTTCAAAATAAAGCCTCTACAGAGAAAAGGAACACTGTTCTCTCTTTTAACCATACTTTGACATATCGCAAACAGACGCTTCTCATTTCAGATTAACACATGAGCGTTTCTCACAAAAGCATTTCATGAAATTCATACACTTTCAAAGAACGTGATTATTTTTCAAAGTAAAGCTTCTACAGTGAAAAGGAACACTGTTTTCACTTTTAACCATACTTTGACTTATTCAAACGGACGCTACTCATTTCAGAGTAACACATGTGCGTTTCTCAAAAAAGCATTTCATGAAATTCATGCACTTTCAAAGAACGTGATTACATTTAAAAGTAAAGCTTCTACAGAGAAAAGGAACACTGTTCTCACTTTTAACCATACTTTGACATATCCCAAATAGACGCTTCTCATTTCAGAGTAAGACATGTGCGTTTCTCACAAAAGCATTACATGAAATTCTTTTGCTTTCAAAGAACGTGATTATCTTTCAAAGCAAAGCATCTACAGAGAAAAGGAACACTGTTCTCACTTTTCACCATTCTTTGACATATCCCAAACAGACGCTTCTCATTTCAGAGTAGTACATGTGCGTTTCTCACAAAATCATTACATGAAATTCTTTTGCTTTCAAAGAACGTGATTATCTTTCAAATAAAAGCTTCTACAGAGAAAAGGAACACTGTTCTCACTTTTAACCATACTTTGTCATATCCCAAACAGACGCTTCTCATTTGAGAGTAACACATGTGCGTTTCTCACAAAAGCATATTATGAAATTCATACACTTTCAAAGAATATCTTCTACAGTTTAAAAGGAACACTGTTCTCACTTTTAACCATACTTTGACATACCCCAAATAGACGCTTCTCATTTCAGAGTAACACATGTGCGTTTCTCACAAAAGCATTACATGAAATTCTTTTGCTTTCAAAGAACGTGATTATCTTTCAAAGCAAAGCTTCTACAGAGAATAAGAACACTGTTCTCACTGTTAACCATACTTTGACATATCCCAAACAGACGCTTTTCATTTCAGAGTAGAACATGTGCGTTTCTCACAAAAGCATTTCATGAAATTCATACACTTTCAAAGAACGTGATTATCTTTCAAAGTAAAGCTTCTACAGAGAAAAGGAACACTGTTCTCACTTTTACCATACTTTGACATATCCCAAACAGACGCTACTCATTTCAGAGTAACACATGTGCGTTTCTCACAAAAGCATTTCATGAAATTCATACAATTTCAAAGAACGTGATTATCTTTCAAAGTAAAGCTACTACAGAGAAAACGAACACTGTTCTCACTTTTAACCATAGTTTGACATATCCCAAACAAACGCTTCTCATTTCAGAGTAACACATGTGCGTTTCTCACAAAAGCATTTCATGAAATTCATACACTTTCAAAGAACGTGATTATCTTTCAAAGTAAAGCCTCTATAGAGAAAAGGAACACTGTTCTCACTTTTAACCATACTTTGACATATCGCAAACAGACGCTTCTCATTTCAGATTAACACATGAGCGTTTCTCACAAAAGCATTTCATGAAATTCATACACTTTCAAAGAACGTGATTAATTTTCAAAGTAAAGCTTCTACAGTGAAAAGGAACACTGTTTTCACTTTTAACCATACTTTGACTTATTCAAACGGACGCTACTCATTTCAGAGTAACACATGTGCGTTTCTCACAAAAGCATTTCATGAAATTCATGCACTTTCAAAGAACGTGATTACATTTAAAAGTAAAGCTTCTACAGAGAAAAGGAACACTGTTCTCAATTTTAACCATACTTTGACATATCCCAAACAGACGCTTCTCATTTCAGAGTAACACATGTGCGTTTCTCACAAAGGCATTACATGAAATTCTTTTGCTTTCAAAGAACGTGATTATCTTTCAAATCAAAACTTCTACAGAGAAAACGAACACTGTTCTCACTTTTAAACATACTTTGACTTATCCAAACAGACGCTACTCATTTCAGAGTAACACATGTGCGTTTCTCACAAAAGCATATCATGAAATTCATACACTTTCAAAGAACGTGATTATCTTTCAAAGTAAAGCTTCTACAGAGAACAGGAACACTGTTCTCACTTTTAACCATATTTGACATATCCCAAACAGACGCTTCTCATTTCAGAGTAACACATGTGCGTTTCTCACAAAAGCATTTCATGAAATTCTTTTGCTTTCAAAGAACGTGATTATCTTTCAAAGCAAAGCATCTACAGAGAAAAGTCACACTGTTCTCACTTTTCACCATTCTTTGACATATCCCAAACAGACGATTCTCTTTTCAGAGTAGCACATGTGCGTTTCTCACAAAATCATTACATGAAATTCTTTTGCTTTCAAAGAACGTGATTATCTTTCAAAGAAAAGCTTCTACAGAGAAAAGGAACACTGTTCTCACTTTTAACCATACTTTGTCATATCACAAACAGACGCTTCTCATTTTAGGGAAACACATGTGCGTTTCTCACAAAAGCATTTCATGAAATTCATACACTTTCAAAGAACGTGATTATCTTTCAAAGTAAATCTTCTCAGAGAAAAGGAACACGGTTCTCACTTTTAACCATACTTTGACATATCCCAAACAGACGCTTCTCATTTCAGAGTAACACATGTGTGTATCTCACAAAAGCCTTTCATGAAATTCATACACTTTCAAAGAACGTGATTATCTTTCAAATTAAAGCTTCTACAGAGAAAAGGAACACTGCTCTCACTTTTAACCATACTTTGACATATCCCAAACAGACGCTTCTCATTTCAGAGTAACACATGAGCGTTTCTCCCAAAAGCACTTCATGAACTTCATACACTTTCAAAGAACGTGATTATCTTTCAAAGTAAAGCTTCTACAGAGAAAAGGAACACTGTTCTCACTTTTAACCATACTTTTACTTATTCAAACAGACGCTACTCATTTCAGAGTAACACATGTGCGTTTCTCACAAAAGCATTTCATGAAATTCATGCACTTTCAAAGAACGTGATTACCTTTAAAAGTAAAGCTTCTACAGAGAAAAGGAACACTGTTCTCACTTTTAACCATACTTTGAATTATCCAAACAGACGCTTCTCATTTCCGATTAACACATGTGCGTTTCTCAAAAAAGCATTACATGAAATTCTTTTGCTTTCAAAGAACGTGATTATCTTTCAAAGCAAAGCTTCTACAGAGAAAAGGAACACTGTTCTCACTTTTCACCATACTTTGACATATCCCAAACAGAAGCTTCTCATTTCAGAGTAGCACATGTGCGTTTCTCACAAAAGCATTTCATGAAATTCATACACTTTCAATGAAAGTGATTATCTTTCAAAGTAAAGCTTCTACAGAGAAAAGGAACACTGTTCTCACTTTTAACCATACTGTGTCATATCCCAAACAGACGCTTCTCATTTCAGAGTAACACATGTGCGTTTCTCACAATAGCATTTCTTGAAATTCATACACTTTAAAAGAACGTGATTATCTTTCAAAGTAAAGCTTCTACAGAGAAAAGGAACACTGTTCTCACTTTTAACCATACTTTGACATATCCCAAATAGACGCTTCTCATTTCAGAGTATCACATGTGCGTTTCTCACAAAAGCATAATATGAAATTCATACACTTTCAAAGAACGTGATTATCTTTCAAAGAATATCTTCTACAGTTTAAAAGGAACACTGTTCTCACTTTTAACCATACTTTGACATACCCCAAATAGACGCTTCTCATTTCAGAGTAACACATGTGCGTTTCTCACAAAAGCATTACATGAAATTCTTTTGCTTTCAAAGAACGTGATTATCTTTCAAAGCAAAGCTTCTACAGAGAATAAGAACACTGTTCTCACTGTTAACCATACTTTGACATATCCCAAACAGACGCTTCTCATTTCAGAGTAGCACATGTGCGTTTCTCACAAAAGCATTTCATGAAATTCATACACTTTCAAAGAACGTGATTATCTTTCAAAGTAAAGCTTCTACAGAGAAAACGATCACTGTTCTCACTTTTAACCATACTTTGACATATCCCAAACAGACGCTTCTCATTTCAGAGTAACACATGTGCGTTTCTCACAAAAGCATTTCATGAAATTCATACACTTTCAAAGAACGTGATTATCTTTCAAAGTAAAGCCTCTATAGAGAAAAGGAACACTGTTCTCTCTTTTAACCATACTTTGACATATCGCAAACAGACGCTTCTCATTTCAGATTAACACATGAGCGTTTCTCACAAAAGCATTTCATGAAATTCATACACTTTCAAAGAACGTGATTATTTTTCAAAGTAAAGCTTCTACAGTGAAAAGGAACACTGTTTTCACTTTTAACCATACTTTGACTTATTCAAACGGACGCTACTCATTTCAGAGTAACACATGTGCGTTTCTCACAAAAGCATTTCATGAAATTCATGCACTTTCAAAGAACGTGATTACATTTAAAAGTAAAGCTTCTACAGAGAAAAGGAACACTGTTCTCAATTTTAACCATACTTTGACATATCCCAAACAGACGCTTCTCATTTCAGAGTAACACATGTGCGTTTCTCACAAAAGCATTACATGAAATTCTTTTGCTTTCAAAGAACGTGATTATCTTTCAAATCAAAACTTCTACAGAGAAACGAACACTGTTCTCACTTTTAAACATACTTTGACTTATCCAAACAGACGCTACTCATTTCAGAGTAACACATGTGCGTTTCTCACAAAAGCATATCATGAAATTCATACACTTTCAAAGAACGTGTGTTTATCTTTCAAAGTAAAGCTTCTACAGAGAACAGGAACACTGTTCTCACTTTTAACCATACTTTGATATTTCCCAAATAGACGCTTCTCATTTCAGAGTAACACATGTGCGTTTCTCACAAAAGCATTACATGAAATTCTTTTGCTTTCAAAGAACGTGATTATCTTTCAAAGCAAATCATCTACAGAGAAAAGTCACACTGTTCTCACTTTTCACCATTCTTTGATATATCCCAAACAGACGATTCTCATTTCAGAGTAACACATGTGCGTTTCTCACAAAATCATTACATGAAATTCTTTTGCTTTCAAAGAACGTGATTATCTTTCAAAGAAAAGCTTCTACAGAGAAAAGGAACACTGTTCTCACTTTTAACCATACTTTGTCATATCCCAAACAGACGCTTCTCATTTTAGCGAAACACATGTCCGTTTCTCACAAAAGCATTTCATGAAATTCATACACTTTCAAAGAACGTGATTATCTTTCAAAGTAAATCTTCTCAGAGAAAAGGAACACGGTTCTCACTTTTAACCATACTTTGACATATCCCAAACAGACGCTTCTCATTTCAGAGTAACACATGTGTGTATCTCACAAAAGCCTTTCATGAAATTCATACACTTTAAAAGAAAGTGATTATCTTTCAAAGTAAAGCTTCTACAGAGAAAAGGAACACTGCTCTCAATTTTAACCATACTTTGACATATCCCAAACAGACGCTTCTCATTTCAGAGTAACACATGAGCGGTTCTCCCAAAAGCATTTCATGAACATCATACACTTTCAAAGAACGTGATTATCTTTCAAAGCAAAGCTTCTACAGAGAAAAGGAACACTGTTCTCACTTTTAACCATACTTTTACTTATTCAAACAGACGCTACTCATTTCAGAGTAACACATGTGCGTTTCTCACAAAAGCATTTCATGAAATTCATGCACTTTCAAAGAACGTGATTACCTTTAAAATAAAGCTTCTACAGAGAAAAGGAACACTGTTCTCACTTTTAACCATACTTTGACTTATCCAAACAGACGCTTCTCATTTCAGATTAACACATGTGCGTTTCTCACAAAAGCATTACATGAAATTCTTTTGCTTTCAAAGAACGTGATTATCTTTCAAAGCATAGCATCTACAGAGAAAAGGAACACTGTTCTCACTTTTCACCATACTTTGACATATCCCAAACAGACGCTTCTCATTTCAGAGTAGCACATGTGCGTTTCTCACAAAAGCATTTCATGAAATTCATACACTTTCAAAGAACGTGATTATCTTTCAAAGTAAAGCTTTTACAGAGAAAAGGAACACTGTTCTCACTTTTAACCATACTGTGTCATATCCCAAACAGACGCTTCTCATTTCAGAGTAACACATGTGCGTTTCTCACAATAGCATTTCTTGAAATTCATACACTTTAAAAGAACGTGATTATCTTTCAAAGTAAAGCTTCTACAGAGAAAAGGAACACTGTTCTCACTTTTAACCATACTTTGACATATCACAAATTGATGCTTCTCATTTCAGAGTAACACAGGTGCGTTTCTCACAAAAGCATTACATGAAATTCTTTTGCTTTCAAAGAACGTGATTATCTTTCAAAGCAAAGCTTCTACAGAGAAAAGGAACACTGTTCTCACTTTTAACCATATTTGACATATCCCAAACAGACGCTTCTCATTTGAGAGTAACACATGTGCGTTTCTCACAAAAGCATTTCATGAAATTCATACACTTTCAAAGAACGTGATTATCTTTCAAAGTAAATCTTCTCAGAGAAAAGGAACACGGTTCTCACTTTTAACCATACTTTGACATATCCCAAACAGACGCTTCTCATTTCAGAGTAACAAATGTGTGTATCTCACAAAAGCCTTTCATGAAATTCATACACTTTCAAAGAACGTGATTATCTTTCAAAGTAAAGCTTCTACAGAGAAAAGGAACACTGCTCTCAATTTTAACCATACTTTGACATATCCCAAACAGACGCTTCTCATTTCAGAGTAACACATGAGCGTTTCTCACAAAAGCATTTCATGAACATCATACACTTTCAAAGAACGTGATTATCTTTCAAAGCAAAGCTTCTACAGAGAAAAGGAACACTGTTCTCACTTTTAACCATACTTTTACTTATTCAAACAGACGCTACTCATTTCAGAGTAACACATGTGCGTTTCTCACAAAAGCATTTCATGAAATTCATGCACTTTCAAAGAACGTGATTACCTTTAAAAGTAAAGCTTCTACAGAGAAAAGGAACACTGTTCTCACTTTTAACCATACTTTGAATTATCCAAACAGACGCTTCTCATTTCAGAGTAACACATGTGCGTTTCTCACAAAAGCATTACATGAAATTCTTTTGCTTTCAAAGAACGTGATTATCTTTCAAAGCAAAGCATCTACAGAGAAAAGGAACACTGTTCTCACTTTTCACCATACTTTGACATATCCCAAACAGACGCTTCTCATTTCAGAGTAGCACATGTGCGTTTCTCACAAAAGCATTTCATGAAATTCATACACTTTCAAAGAACGTGATTATCTTTCAAAGTAAAGCTTCTACAGAGAAAAGGAACACTGTTCTCACTTTTAACCATACTTTGACATATCCCAAACAGACGCTTCTCATTTCAGAGTAACACATGTGCGTTTCTCACAATAGCATTTCTTGAAATTCATACACTTTCAAAGAACGTGATTATCTTTCAAAGTAAAGCTTCTACAGAGAAAAGGAACACTGTTCTAACTTTTAACCATACTTTGACATATCACAAATTGATGCTTCTCATTTCAGAGTAACACATGTGCGTTTCTCACAAAAGCATTACATGAAATTCTTTTGCTTTCAAAGAACGTGATTATCTTTCAAAGCAAAGCTTCTACAGAGAAAAGGAACACTGTTCTCACTTTTAACCATATTTGACATATCCCAAACAGACGCTTCTCATTTGAGAGTAACACATGTGCGTTTCTCACAAAAGCATATCATGAAATTCATACACTTTCAAAGAACGTGATTATCTTTCAAAGAATATCTTCCACAGTTTAAGAGGAACATTGTCCTCACTTTTAACCATACTTTGACATATCCCAAATAGACGCTTCTCATTTCAGAGTAACACATGTGCGTTTCTCACAAAAGCATTACATGAAATTCTTTTGCTTTCAAAGAACGTGATTATCTTTCAAAGCAAAACTTCTACAGAGAAAAGGAACACTGTACTCACTTTTAACCATACTTTGACTTATCCATACAGAGGCTACTCATTTCAGAGTAACACAGGTGCGTTTCTCAAAAAAAGCATATCATGAAATTCATACACTTTCAAAGAACGTGATTATCTTTCAAAGTAAAGCTTCTACAGAGAAAAGGAACACTCTTCTCACTTTTTACCATACTTTGACATATCCCAAACAGACGCTTCTCATTTCAGAGTAACACATGTGCGTTTCTCACAAAAGCATTTCATGAAATTCATACACTTTCAAAGAACGTGATTATCTTTCAAAGTAAAGCTTCTACAGAGAAAAGGAACACTGTTCTCACTTTTAACCATACTTTGACATATCCCAAACAGACGCTTCTCATTTCAGATTAACACATGTGCGTATCTCACAAAAGCATTTCATGAAATTCATACACTTTCAAAGAACGTGATTATCTTTCAAAGTAAAGCCTCTACAGAGAAAAGGAACACTGTTCTCACTTTTAACCATACTTTGACATATCCCAAACAGATGCTTCTCATTTCAGATTAACAAATGAGCGTATATCACAAAAGCATTTCATGAAATTCATACACTTTCAAAGAACGTGATTATCTTTCAAAGTAAAGCTTCTACAGAAAAAAGGAACACTGTTCTCACTTTTAACCATACTTTGACATATCCCAAACAGACGCTTCTCATTTCAGAGTAACACATGAGCGTTTCTCACAAAAGCATTTCATGAACATCATACACTTTCAAAGAACGTGATTATCTTTCAAACCAAAGCATCTACAGAGAAAAGTCACACTGTTCTCACTTTTAACCATACTGTGTCATATCCCAAACAGACGCTTCTCATTTCAGAGTAACACATGTGCGTTTCTCACAATAGCATTTCTTGAAATTCATACACTTTCAAAGAACGTGATTATCTTTCAAAGTAACGATTCTACAGAGAAAAGGAACACTGTTCTCACTTTTAACCATACTTTGACATATCACAAATTGATGCTTCTCATTTCAGAGTAACACAGGTGCGTTTCTTACAAAAGCATTACATGAAATTCTTTTGCTTTCAAAGAACGTGATTATCTTTCAAAGAAAAGCTTCTACAGAGAAAAGGAACACTGTTCTCACTTTTAAACATATTTTGACATATCCCAAACAGACGCTTCTCATTTGAGAGTAACACATGTGCGTTCTCACAAAAGCATATCATGAAATTCATACACTTTCAAAGAACGTGATTATCTTTCAATGAATATCTTCTACAGTTTAAAAGGAACATTGTCCTCATTTTTAACCATACTCTGACATATCCCAAATAGACGCTTCTCATTTCAGAGTAACACATGTGCGTTTCTCACAAAAGCATTACATGAAATTCTTTTGCTTTCAAAGAACGTGATTATCTTTCAAAGCAAAACTTCTACAGAAAAAAGGAACACTGTTCTCACTTTTAACCATACTTTGACTTATCCATACAGACGCTACTCATTTCAGAGTAACACATGTGCGTTTCTCACAAAAGCATATCATGAAATTCATACACTTTCAAAGAACGTGATTATCTTTCAAAGCAAAGCTTCTACAGAGAAAAGGAACACTGTTCTCACTTTTACCATACTTTGACATATCCCAAACAGACGCTTCTCATTTCAGAGTAACACATGTGCGTTTCTCACAAAAGCATTACATGAAATTCTTTTGCTTTCAAAGAACGTGATTATCTTTCAAAGCAAAACTTCTACAGAGAAAAGGAACACTGTTCTCACTTTTAACCATACTTTGACTTATCCATACAGACGCTACTCATTTCAGAGTAACACATGTGCGTCTCTCACAAAAGCATATCATGAAATTCATACACTTTCAAAGAACGTGATTATCTTTCAAAGTAAAGCTTCTACAGAGAAAAGGAACACTGTTCTCACTTTTACCATACTTTGACATATCTCAAACAGACGCTTCTCATTTCAGAGTAACACATGTGCGTTTCTCACAAAAGCATTTCATGAAATTCATACACTTTCAAAGTACGTGATTATCTTTCAAAGTAAAGCTTCTACAGAGAAAAGGAACACTGTTCTCACTTTTAACCATACTTTGACATATCCCAAACAGACGCTTCTCATTTCAGAGTAACACATGTGCGTTTCTCACAAAAGCATTTCATGAAATTCATACACTTTCAAAGAACGTGATTATCTTTCAAAGTAAAGACTCTATAGAGAAAAGGAACACTGTTCTCACTTTTAACCATACTTTGACATATCCCAAACAGACGCTTCTCATTTCAGATTAACACATGAGCATATATCACAAAAGCATTTCATGAAATTCATACACTTTCAAAGAACGTGATTATCTTTCAAAGTAAAGCTTCTACAGAAAAAAGGAACACTGTTCTCACTTTTAACCATACTTTGACATATCCCAAACAGACGCTTCTCATTTCAGAGTAACACATGAGCGTTTCTCACAAAAGCATTTCATGAACATCATACACTTTCAAAGAACGTGATTATCTTTCAAACCAAAGCATCTACAGAGAAAAGTCACACTGTTCTCACTTTTAACCATACTTTGACATATCCCAAACAGACGCTTCTCATTTGAGAGTAACACATGAGCGTTTCTCACAAAAAGCATTTCATGAAATTCATACACTTTAAAAGAACGTGATTATCTTTCAAAGCAAAGCTTCTACAGAGAATAAGAACACTGTTCTCACTTTTAACCATACTGTGTCATATCCCAAACAGACGCTTCTCATTTCAGAGTAGCATATGTGCGTTTCTCACAAAACCATTTCTTGAAATTCATACACTTTAAAAGAACGTGATTATCTTTCAAAGTAAAGCTTCTACAGAGAAAAGGAACACTGTTCTCACTTTTAACCATACTTTGACATATCACAAATTGATGCTTCTCATTTCAGAGTAACACAGGTGCGTTTCTCACAAAAGCATTACATGAAATTCTTTTGCTTTCAAAGAACGTGATTATCTTTCAAAGCAAAGCTTCTACAGAGAAAAGGAACACTGTTCTCACTTTTAACCATATTTTGACATATCCCAAACAGACGCTTCTCATTTGAGAGTAACACATGTGCGTTTCTCATAAAGCATATCATGAAATTCATACACTTTCAAAGAACGTGATTATCTTTCAAAAATATCTTCCACAGTTTAAAAGGAACATTGTCCTCACTTTTAACCATACTTTGACATATCCCAAATAGACGCTTCTCATTTCAGAGTAACACATGTGCGTTTCTCACAAAAGCATTACATGAAATTCTTTTGCTTTCAAAGAACGTGATTATCTTTCAAAGCAAAACTTCTACAGAGAAAAGGAACACTGTTCTCACTTTTAACCATACTTTGACTTATCCATACAGACGCTACTCATTTCAGAGTAACACATGTGCGTTTCTCACAAAAGCATATCATGAAATTCATACACTTTCAAAGAACGTGATTATCTTTCAAAGTAAAGCTTCTACAGAGAAAAGGAACACTGTTCTCACTTTTAACCATACTTTGACATATCCCAAACAGACACTTCACATTTCAGAGTAACACATGTGCATTTCTCACAAAAGCATTTCATGAAATTCATACACTTTCAAAGAACGTGATTATCTTTCAAAGTAAAGCTTCTACAGAGAAAAGGAACACTGTTCTCACTTTTAACCATACTTTGACATATCCCAAACAGACGCTTCTCATTTCAGAGTAACACATGTGCGTTTCTCACAAAAGCATTTCATGAAATTCATACACTTTCAAAGAACGTGATTATCTTTCAAAGTAAAGCCTCTATAGAGAAAAAGGAAGACTGTTCTCACTTTTAACCATACTTTGACATATCCCAAACAGACACTTCCCATTTCAGATTAACACATGAGCGTATATCACAAAAGCATTTCTTGAAATTCATACACTTTCAAAGAACGTGATTATCTTTCAAAGTAAAGCCTCTATTGAGAAAAGGAACACTGTTCTCACTTTTAACCATACTTTGACATATCCCAAACAGACGCTTCTCATTTCAGAGTAACACATGAGCGTTTCTCACAAAAGCATTTCATGAACATCATACACTTTCAAAGAACGTGATTATCTTTCAAACCAAAGCATCTACAGAGAAAAGTCACACTGTTCTCACTTTTAACCATACTTTGACATATCCCAAACAGACGCTTCTCATTTGAGAGTAACACATGAGCGTTTCTCACAAAAGCATTTCATGAAATTCGTACACTTTAAAAGAACGTGAATAACTTTCAAAGTAAAGCTTCTACAGAGAAAACGAACATTGTTCTCACTTTTAACCATACTTTGACATATCCCAAATACACGCTTCTCATTTCAGAGTAACACATGTGCGTTTCTCACAAAAGCATTACATGAAATTTTTTGCTTTCAAAGAACGTGATTATCTTTCAAAGCAAAGCTTCTACAGAGAATAAGAACACTGTTCTCACTGTTAACCATACTTTGACATATCCCAAACAGACGCTTCTCATTTCAGAGTAGCACATGTGCGTTTCTCACAAAAGCATTTCATGAAATTCATACACTTTCAAAGAACGTGATTATCTTTCAAAGTAAAGCTTCTACAGAGAAAAGGAACACTGTTCTCACTTTTTACCATACTTTGACATATCCCAAACAGACGCTTCTCATTTCAGTGTAACACATGTGCGTTTCTCACAAAAGCATTTCATGAAATTTATACACTTTCAAAGAACGTGATTATCTTTCAAAGTAAAGCCTCTATAGATAAAAGGAACACTGTTTTCACTTTTAACCATACTTTGACATATCCCAAACAGACGCTTCTCATTTCAGTTTAACACATGAGCGTTTCTCACAAAAGCATTTCATGAAATTCATACACTTTCAAAGAACGTGATTATCTTTCAAAGTAAAGCTTCTACAGAGAAAAGGAACACTGTTTTTACTTTTAACCATACTTTGACTTATTCAAACAGACGCTACTCATTTCAGAGTAACACATGTGCATTTCTCACAAAAGCATTTCATGAAATTCATACACTTTCAAAGAACGTGATTATCTTTCAAAGTAAAGCTTCTACAGAGGAAAGGAACACTGTTCTCACTTTTAACCATACTTTGACATATCCCAAACAGACGCTTCTCATTTCAGAGTAACACATGTGCGTTTCTCACAAAAGCATTACATGAAATTCTTTTTGCTTTCAAAGAACGTGATTATCTTTCAAAGCAAAACTTCTACAGAGAAAACGAACACTGTTCTCACTTTTAACCATACTTTGACTTATCCATACAGACGCTACTCATTTCAGAGTAACACATGTGCGTTTCTCACAAAAGCATATCATGAAATTCATACACTTTCAAAGAACGTGATTATCTTTCAAAGTAAAGCTTCTACAGAGAAAAGGAACACTGTTCTCACTTTTCACCATTCTTTGACATATCCCAAACAGACGCTTCTCATTTCAGAGTAACACATGTGCGTTTCTCACAAAATCATTACATGAAATTCTTTTGCTTTCAAAGAACGTGATTATCTTTCAAAGAAAAGCTTCTACAGAGAACAGGAACACTGTTCTCACTTTTAACCATACTTTGTCATATCCCAAACAGACGCTTCTCATTTTAGAGTAACACTTGTGCGTTTCTCACAAAAGCATTTCATGAAATTCATACACTTTCAAAGAACGTGATTATCTTTCAAAGTAAAGCTTCTCAGAGAAAAGGAACACGGTTCTCACTTTTAACCATACTTTGACATATCCCAAACAGACGCTTCTCATTTCAGAGTAACACATGTGTGTATCTCACAAAAGCCTTTCATGAAATTCATACACTTTCAAAGAACGTGATTATCTTTCAAAGTAAAGCTTCTACAGAGAAAAGGAACACTGTTCTCACTTTTTACCATACTTTGACATATCCCAAACAGACGCTTCTCATTTCAGAGTAACACATGTGCGTTTCTCACAAAAGCATTTCATGAAATTTATACACTTTCAAAGAACGTGATTATCTTTCAAAGTAAAGCCTCTATAGATAAAAGGAACACTGTTTTCACTTTTAACCATACTTTGACATATCCCAAACAGACGCTTCTCATTTCAGTTTAACACATGAGCGTTTCTCACAAAAGCATTTCATGAAATTCATACACTTTCAAAGAACGTGATTATCTTTCAAAGTAAAGCTTCTACAGAGAAAAGGAACACTGTTTTTACTTTTAACCATACTTTGACTTATTCAAACAGACGCTTCTCATTTCAGAGTAACACATGTGCATTTCTCACAAAAGCATTTCATGAAATTCATACACTTTCAAAGAACGTGATTATCTTTCAAAGTAAAGCTTCTACAGAGGAAAGGAACACTGTTCTCACTTTTAACCATACTTTGACATATCCCAAACAGACGCTTCTCATTTCAGAGTAACACATGTGCGTTTCTCACAAAAGCATTACATGAAATTCTTTTGCTTTCAAAGAACGTGATTATCTTTCAAAGCAAAACTTCTACAGAGAAAACGAACACTGTTCTCACTTTTAACCATACTTTGACTTATCCATACAGACGCTACTCATTTCAGAGTAACACATGTGCGTTTCTCACAAAAGCATATCATGAAATTCATACACTTTCAAAGAACGTGATTATCTTTCAAAGTAAAGCATCTACAGAGAAAAGGAACACTGTTCTCACTTTTCACCATTCTTTGACATATCCCAAACAGACGCTTCTCATTTCAGAGTAGCACATGTGCGTTTCTCACAAAATCATTACATGAAATTCTTTTGCTTTCAAAGAACGTGATTATCTTTCAAAGAAAAGCTTCTACAGAGAACAGGAACACTGTTCTCACTTTTAACCATACTTTGACATATCCCAAACAGACGCTTCTCATTTTAGAGTAACACTTGTGCGTTTCTCACAAAAGCATTTCATGAAATTCATACACTTTCAAAGAACGTGATTATCTTTCAAAGTAAAGCTTCTCAGAGAAAATGAACACGGTTCTCACTTTTAACCATACTTTGACATATCCCAAACAGACGCTTCTCATTTCAGAGTAACACATGTGTGTATCTCACAAAAGCCTTTCATGAAATTCATACACTTTCAAAGAACGTGATTATCTTTCAAAGTAAAGCTTCTGCAGAGAACAGGAACACTGTTCTCACTTTTAACCATAGTTTGACATATCCCAAATAGACGCTTCTCATTTCAGAGTAACACATGTGCGTTTCTAACAATAGCATTACATGAAATTCTTTTGCTTTCAAAGAACGTGATTATCTTTCAAAGCAAAACTTCTACAGAGAAAACGAACACTGTTCTCACTTTTAACCATACTTTGACTTATCCAAACAGACGCTTCTCATTTCAGATTAACACATGTGCGTTTCTCACAAAAGCATTACATGAAATTCTTTTGCTTTCAAAGAACGTGATTATCTTTCAAAGCAAAGCTTCTACAGAGAAAAGGAACACTGTTCTCACTTTTAACCATACTGTGTCATATACCAAACAGACGCTTCTCATTTCAGAGTAACACATGTGCGTTTCTCACAATAGCATTTCATGAAATTCATACACTTTCAAAGAACGTGATTATCTTTCAAAGTAAAGCTTCTACAGAGAAAAGGAACACTGTTCTCACTTTTAACCATACTTTGACATATCACAAATTGATGCTTCTCATTTCAGAGTAACACAGGTGCGTTTCTCACAAAAGCATTACATGAAATTCTTTTGCTTTCAAAGAACGTGATTATCTTTCAAAGCAAAGCTTCTACAGAGAAAAGGAACACTGTTCTCACTTTTAACCATACTTTGACTTATCCAAACAGACGCTTCTCATTTCAGATTAACACATGTGCGTTTCTCACAAAAGCATTACATGAAATTCTTTTGCTTTCAAAGAACGTGATTATCTTTCAAAGCAAAGGTTCTACAGAGAAAAGGAACACTGTTCTCACTTTTCACCATACTTTGACATATCCCAAACAGACGCTTCTCATTTCAGAGTAGCACATGTGCGTTTCTCACAAAAGCATTTCATGAAATTCATACACTTTCAAAGAACGTGATTATCTTTCAAAGTAAAGCTTCTACAGAGAAAAGGAACACTGTTCTCACTTTTAACCGTATTTTGACATATCCCAAAAGACGCTCCTCTTTTGAGAGTAACACATGTGCGTTTCTCACAAAAGCATATCATGAATTTCATACACTTTCAAAGAACGAGATTATCTTTCAAAGAATATCTTCTACAGTTTAAAAGGAACACTGTTCTCACTTTTAACCATACTTTGACATATCCCAAATAGACGCTTCTCATTTCAGAGTAACACATGTGCGTTTCTCACAAAAGCATTACATGATATTCTTTTGCTTTCAAAGAACGTGATTATCTTTCAAAGCAAAGCTTCTACAGAGAATAAGAACACTGTTCTCACTGTTAACCATACTTTGACATATCCCAAACAGACGCATTTCATTTCAGAGTAGCACATGTGCATTTCTCACAAAAGCATTTCATGAAATTCATACACTTTCAAAGAACGTGATTATCTTTCAAAGTAAAGCTTCTACAGAGAAAAGGAACACTGTTCTCACTTTTAACCATACATTGACTTATCCAAACAGACGCTTCTCATTTCAGAGTAACACATGTGCGTTTCTCACAAAAGCATTACATGAAATTCTTTTGCTTTCAAAGAACGTGATTATCTTTCAAAGCAAAGCTTCTACAGAGAAAAGGAACACTGTTCTCACTTTTAACCATACTTTGACATATCACAAATTGATGCTTCTCATTTCAGAATAACACAGGTGCGTTTCTCACAAAAGCATTACATGAAATTCTTTTGCTTTCAAAGAACGTGATTATCTTTCAAAGCAAAGCTTCTACAGAGAAAAGGAACACTGTTCTCACTTTTAACCATACTTTGACTTATCCAAACAGACGCTTCTCATTTCAGATTAACACATGTGCGTTTCTCACAAAAGCATTACATGAAATTCTTTTGCTTTCAAAGAACGTGATTATCTTTCAAAGCAAAGGTTCTACAGAGAAAAGGAACACTGTTCTCACTTTTCACCATACTTTGACATATCCCAAACAGACGCTTCTCATTTCAGAGTAGCACATGTGCGTTTTCTCACAAAAGCATTTCATGAAATTCATACACTTTCAAAGAACGTGATTATCTTTCAAAGTAAAGCTTCTACAGAGAAAAGGAACACTGTTCTCACTTTTAACCATACTGTGTCATATCCCAAACAGACGCTTCTCATTTCAGAGTAACACATGTGCGTTTCTCACAATAGCATTTCATGAAATTCATACACTTTCAAAGAACGTGATTATCTTTCAAAGTAAAGCTTCTACAGAGAAAAGGAACACTGTTCTCACTTTTAACCATACTTTGACATATCACAAATTGATGCTTCTCATTTCAGAGTAACACAGGTGCGTTTCTCACAAAAGCATTACATGAAATTCTTTTGCTTTCAAAGAACGTGATTATCTTTCAAAGCAAAGCTTCTACAGAGAAAAGGAACACTGTTCTCACTTTTAACCGTATTTTGACATATCCGAAACAGACGCTTCTCTTTTGAGAGTATCACATGTGCGTTTCTCACAAAAGCATATCATGAATTTCATACACTTTCAAAGAACGTGATTATCTTTCAAAGAATATCTTCTACAGTTTAAAAGGAACACTGTTCTCACTTTTAACCATACTTTGATATATCCCAAATAGACGCTTCTCATTTCAGAGTAACACATGTGCGTTTCTCACAAAAGCATTACATGAAATTATTTTGCTTTCAAAGAACGTGATTATCTTTCAAAGCAAAGCTTCTACAGAGAATAAGAACACTGTTCTCACTGTTAACCATACTTTGACATATCCCAAACAGACGCATCTCATTTCAGAGTAGCACATGTGCATTTCTCACAAAAGCATTTCATGAAATTCATACACTTTCAAAGAACGTGATTATCTTTCAAAGTAAAGCTTCTACAGAGAAAAGGAACACTGTTCTCACTTTTAACCATACTTTGACATATCCCAAACAGACGCTTCTCATTTCAGAGTAACACATGTGCGTTTCTCACAAAAGCATTTCATGAAATTCATACACTTTCAAAGAACGTGATTATCTTTCAAAGTAAAGCTTCTACAGAGAAAAGGAACACTGTTCTCACTTTTAACCATACTTTGACATATCCCAAACAGACGCTTCTCATTTCAGAGTAACACATGTGCGTTTCTCACAAAAGCATTTCATGAAATTCATACACTTTCAAAGAACGTGATTATCTTTCAAAGTAAAGCCTCTATTGAGAAAAGGAACACTGTTCTCACTTTTAACCATACTTTGACATATCCCAAACAGACGCTTCTCATTTCAGATTAACACATGAGCGTTTCTCACAAAAGCATTTCATGAAATTCATACACTTTCAAAGAACGTGATTATTTTTCAAAGTAAAGCTTCTACAGTGAAAAGGAACACTGTTTTCACTTTTAACCATACTTTGACTTATCCAAACAGACGCTACTAATTTCAGAGTAACACATGTGCGTTTCTCACAAAAGCATATCATGAAATTCATACACTTTCAAAGAACGTGATTATCTTTCAAAGTAAAGCTTCTACAGAGAAAAGGAACACTGTTCTCACTTTTAACCATACTTTGACATATCCCAAATAGACGCTTCTCATTTCAGAGTAACACATGTGCGTTTCTCACAAAAGCATTACATGAAATTCTTTGCTTTCAAAGAACGTGATTATCTTTCAAAGAAAAGCATCACAGAGAAAAGGAACACTGTTCTCACTTTTCACCATTCTTTGACATATCCCAAACTGGCGCTTCTCATTTCAGAGTAGCACATGTGCGTTTCTCACAAAATCATTACATGAAATTCTTTTGCTTTCAAAGAACGTGATTATCTTTCAAAGCAAAGCTTCTACAGAGAATAAGAATACTGTTCTCACTGTTAACCATACTTTGACATATCCCAAACAGACGCTTCTCATTTCAGAGTAGCACATGTGCGTTTCTCACAAAAGCATTTCATGAAATTCATACACTTTCAAAGAACGTGATTATCTTTCAAAGTAAAGCTTCTACAGAGAAAAGGAACACTGTTCTCACTTTTAACCATACTTTGACATATCTCAAACAGACGCTTCTCATTTCAGATTAACACATGAGCGTTTCTCACAAAAGCATTTCATGAAATTCATACACTTTCTAAGAACGTGATTATCTTTCAAAGTAAAGCTTCTACAGAGAAAAGAAACACTGTTCTCACTTTTACCATACTTTGACATATCCCAAACAGACGCTTCTCATTTCAGAGTAACACATGTGCGTTTCTCACAAAAGCATTTCATGAAATTCATACACTTTCAAAGAACGTGATTATTTTTCAAAGTAAAGCTTCTACAGAGAAAAGGAACACTGTTCTCTCTTTTAACCATACTTTGACATATCCCAAACAGACGCTTCTCATTTCAGAGTAACACGTGTGCGTTTCTCACAAAAGCATTTCATGAAATTCATACACTTTCAAAGAACGTGATTATTTTTCAAAGTAAAGCTTCTACAGTGAAAAGGAACACTGTTTTCACTTTTAACCATACTTTGACTTATTCCAAACGGACGCTACTCATTTCAGAGTAACACATGTGCGTTTCTCACAAAAGCATTTCATGAAATTCATGCACTTTCAAAGAACGTGATTACATTTAAAAGTAAAGCTTCTACAGAGAAAAGGAACACTGTTCTCAATTTTAACCATACTTTGACATATCCCAAACAGACGCTTCTCATTTCAGAGTAACACATGTGCGTTTCTCACAAAAGCATTACATGAAATTCTTTTCCTTTCAAAGAACGTGATTATCTTACAAAGCAAAACTTCTACAGAGAAAACGAACACTGTTCTCACTTTTAAACATACATTGACTTATCCCAAACAGACGCTTCTCATTTCAGAGTAACACATGTGCGTTTCTCACAAAAGCATTTCATGAAATTCATACACTTTCAAAGAACGTGATTATCTTTCAAAGTTAAGCTTCTACAGAGAAAATGAACACTGTTCTCACTTTTAACTATACTTTGACATATCTCAAACAGACGCTTCTCATTTCAGATTAACATATGAGCGTTTCTCACAAAACCATTTCATGAAATGCATACACTTTCAAAGAACGTGATTATCTTTCAAAGTAAAGCTTCTACAGAGAAAAGGAACACTGTTCTCACTTTCAACCATACTTTGACTTATCCAAACAGACGCTTCTCATTTCAGAGTAACACATGTGCGTTTCTCACAAAAGCATATCATGAAATTCATACACTTTCAAAGAACGTGATTATCTTTCAAAGTAAAGCTTCTACAGAGAAAAGGAACACTGTTCTCACTTTTAAACATACTTTGACATATCCCAAACAGACGCTTCTCATTTCAGGGTAACACATGTGCGTTTCTCACAAAAGCATTTCATGAAATTCATACACTTTCAAAGAACGTGATTATCTTTCAAAGTAAAGCTTCTACAGAGAAAACGAATACTGTTCTCACTTTTAACCATACTTTGATATATCCCAAACAGACGCTTCTCATTTCAGAGTAACACATGTGCATTTCTCACAAAGGCATTTCATGAAATGCATACACTTTCAAAGAACGTGATTATCTTTCAAAGTAAAGCTTCTACAGAGAAAAGGAACACTGTTCTCACTTTTAACCATACTTTGACATATCCCAAACAGACGCTTCTCATTTCAGAGTAACAAATGTGCGTTTCTCATAAAAGCATTTCATGAAATTCATACACTTTCAAAGAACGTGATTATCTTTCAAAGTAAAGCTTCTACAGAGAAAAGGAACACTGTTCTCACTTTTAACCATACTTTGACATATCCCAAACAGACGCTTCTCATTTCAGAGTAACACATGAGCTTTTCTCACAAAAGCATTTCATGAAATTCATACACTTTCAAAGAACGTGATTATCTTTCAAAGTAAAGCTTCTACAGAGAAAAGGAACACTGTTCTCACTTTTAACCATACTTTGACATATCCCAAACAGACGCTTCTCATTTCAGAGTAACACATGTGTGTTTCTCACAAAAGCATTTCATGAAATTCATACACTTTCAAAGAACGTGATTATCTTTCAAAGTAAAGCTTCTACAGAGAAAAGGAACACTGTTCTCACTTTTAACCATACTTTGACATATCCCAAACAGACGCTTCTCATTTCAGAGTAACACATGTGCGTTTCTCACAAAAGCATTTCATGAAATTCTTTTGCTTTCAAAGAACGTGATTATCTTTCAAAGTAAAGCTTCTACAGAGAAAAGGAACACTGTTCTCACTTTTAACCATACTTTGACATATCCCAAACAGACGCTTCTCCTTTCAGAGTAACACATGTGCCTTTCTCACAAAAGCATTTCATGAAATTCATACACTTTCAAAGAACGTGATTATCTTTCAAAGTTAAGCCTCTACAGAGAAAATGAACACTTTCTCACTTTTAACCATACTTTGACATATCCCAAACAGACGCTTCTCATTTCAGAGTAAAAATTTTTGCGTTTCTCATAAAAGCATTTCATGAAATTCACAAACTTTCAAAGAACATGATTATCTTTCAAAGTAAAGCTTCTACAGAGAAAAGGAACACTGTTCTCACTTTTAACCATACTTTGACATATCCCAAACAGACGCTTCTCATTTCAGAGTAACACATGTGCGTTTCTCACAAAAGCATTTCATGAACACCATACACTTTCCAAGAACGTGATTATCTTTCAAAGCAAAGCATCTACAGAGAAAATTCACACTGTTCTCACTTTTAACCATACTTTGATATATCCCAAACAGACGCTTCTCATTTGAAAGTAACACATGAGCGTTTTTCACAAAAGCATTACATGAAATTCTTTTGCTTTCAAAGAACGTGATTATCTTTCAAAGCAAAACTTCTACAGAGAAAACGAACACTGTTCTCACTTTTAAACATACATTGACTTATCCCAAACAGACGCTACTCATTTCAGAGTAACACATGTGCTTTTCTCACAAAAGCATATCATGAAATTCATACACTTTCAAAGAACGTGATTATCTTTCAAAGTAAAGCTTCTACAGAGAACAGGAACACTGTTCTCACTTTTAACCATACTTTGACATATCCCAAATAGACGCTTCTCATTTCAGAGTAACACATGTGCGTTTCTCACAAAAGCATTACTTGAAATTCTTTTGCTTTCAAAGAACGTGATTATCTTTCAAAGCAAAGCATCTACAGAGAAAAGGAACACTGTTCTCACTTTTCACAATTCTTTGACATATCCCAAACAGACGCTTCTCATTTCAGAGTAGCACATGTGCGTTTCTCACAAAATCATTACATGAAATTCTTTTGCTTTCAAAGAACGTGATTATCTTTCAAAGAAAAGCTTCTACAGAGAAAAGGAACACTTTTCTTACTTTTAACCATACTTTGTCATATCCCAAACAGACGCTTCTCATTTTAGAGTAACACATGTGCATTTCTCACAAAAGCATTTCATGAAATTCATACACTTTCAAAGAACGTGATTATCTTTCAAAGTAAAGCTTCTCAGAGAAAAGGAACACGGTTCTCACTTTTAACCATACTTTGACATATCCCAAACAGACGCTTCTCATTTCAGAGTAACACATGTGTGTATCTCACAAAAGCCTTTCATGAAATTCATACACTTTCAAAGAACGTGATTATCTTTCAACGTAAAGCTTCTACAGAGAAAAGGAACACTGTTCTCACTTTTAACCATACTTTGACATATCCCAAACAGACGCTTCTCATTTCTGATTAACACATGTGCGTTTCTCACAAAAGCATTTCATGAAATTCATACACTTTCAAAGAACGTGATTATCTTTCAAAGTAAAGCTTCCACAGAGAAAACGAACACTGTTCTCACTTTTAACCTTACTTTGACATATCCCAAACAGACGCTTCTCATTTCAGAGTAACACATGTGCGTTTCTCACAAAAGCATTTCATGAAATTCATACACATTCAAAGAACGTGATTATCTTTCAAAGTAAAGCTTCCACAGAGAAAAGGAACACTGTTCTCACTTTTAACCATACTTTGACATATCCCAAACAGACGCTTCTAATTTCAGAGTAACACATGTGCGTTTCTAACAAAAGCATTTCATGAAATTCATGCACTTTCAAAGAACGTGATTATCTTTCAAAGCAAAGCTTCTACAGAGAAAAGGAACACTGTTCTCACTTTTAACCATACTTTGACATATCCCAAACAGACGTCTCTCATTTCAGAGTAACACATGTGCGTTTCTCACAAAAGCATTTCATGAAATTCATACACTTTCAAAGAACGTGATTATCTTTCAAATTTAAGCCTCTACAGAGAAAATGAACACTGTTCTCACTTTTAACCATACTTTGACATATCTCAAACAGACGCTTCTCATTTCAGAGTAACATATGAGCGTTTCTCAAAAAAACCATTTCATGAAATGCATACACTTTCAAAGAACGTGATTATCTTTCAAAGTAAAGCTTCTACAGAGAAAAGGAACACTGTTCTCACTTTCAACCATACTTTGAATTATCCAAACAGACGCTTCTCATTTCAGAGTAACACATGTGCGTTTCTCACAAAAGCATATCATGAAATTCATACACTTTCAAAGAACGTGATTATCTTTCAAAGTAAAGCTTCTACAGAGAAAAGGAACACTGTTCTCACTTTTAAACATTCTTTGACATATCCCAAACAGACGCTTTTCATTTCAGGGTAACACATGTGCGTTTCTCACAAAAGCATTTCATGAAATTCATACACTTTCAAAGAACGTGATTATCTTTCAAATTAAAGCTTCTACAGAGAAAACGAATACTGTTCTCACTTTTAACCATACTTTGATATATCCCAAAGAGACGCTTCTCATTTCAGAGTAACACATGTGCATTTCTCACAAAGGCATTTCATGAAATGCATACATTTTCAAAGAACGTGATTATCTTTCAAAGTAAAGCTTCTACAGAGAAAAGGAACACTGTTCTCACTTTTAACCATACTTTGACATATCACAAACAGACGCTTCTCATTTCAGAGTAACAAATGAGCGTTTCTCATAAAAGCATTTCATGAAATTCACACACTTTCAAAGAACATGATTATCTTTCAAAGCAAAGCATCTACAGAGAAAAGGCACACTGTTCTCACTTTTAACCATACTTTGACATATCCCAAACAGACGCTTCTCATTTGAGAGTAACACATGAGCTTTTCTCACAAAAGCATTTCATGAAATTCATACACTTTCAAAGAACGTGATTATCTTTCAAAGTAAAGCTTCTACAGAGAAAAGGAACACTGTTCTCACTTTTAACCATACTTTGACATATCCCAAACAGACGCTTCTCATTTCAGAGTAACACATGTGCGTTTCTCACAAAAGCAATTCATGAACATCATACACTTTCAAAGAACGTGATTATCTTTCTAAGCAAAGCATCTACAGAGAAAAGTCACACTGTTCTCACTTTTAACCATACTTTGATATATCCCAAACAGACGCTTCTCATTTGAGAGTAACACATGAGCGTTTCTCACAAAAGCATTTCATGAAATTAATACACTTTCAAAGAACGTGATTATCTTTCAAAATAAAGCTTCTACAGAGAAAAGGAACACTGTTCTCACTTTTAACCATACTTTGACATATCCCAAACAGACGCTTCTCATTTCAGAGTAACACATGTGCTTTTCTCACAAAAAGAATATCATGAAATTCATACTCTTTCAAAGAACGTGATTATCTTTCAAAGTAAAGCTTCTACAGAGAAAACGAAAACTGTTCTCACTTTTAAACATACTTTGACATATCCCAAACAGACGCTTCTCATTTCAGAGCAACACATGTGCGTTTCTCACAAAAGCATTTCATGAAATTCTTTTGCTATCAAAGAACGTGATTATCTTTCAAAGCAAAGCTTCTACAGTGAAAAGGAACACTCTTCTCACTTTTAACCATACTTTGACATATCCCAAACAGACGCTTCTCATTTCAGAGTAGCACATGTGCGTTTCTCACAAAAGCATTTCATGAAATTCATACACTTTGAAAGGACGTGATTATCTTTCAAAGTAAAGCTTCTACAGAGAAAAGGAACACTGTTCTCACTTTTAACCATACTTTGACATATCCCAAACAGACGCTTCTCATTTCAGAGTAACACATGTGCGTTTCTCACAAAAGCATTTCATGAAATTCATACACTTTCAAAGAACGTGATTATCTTTCAAAGTAAAGCTTCTACAGAGAAAAGGAACACTGTTCTCACTTTTAACCATACTTTGACATATCCCAAACAGACGCTTCTCATTTCAGAGTAACACATGTGCGTTTCTCACAAAAGCATTTCATGAAATTCATACACTTTCAAAGAACGTGATTATCTTTCAAAGTAAAGCTTCTACAGAGAAAAGGAACACTGTTCTCACTTTTAACCATACTTTGACATATCCCAAACAGACGCTTCTCATTTCAGAGTAACACATGTGCGTTTCTCACAAAAGCATTTCATGAAATGCATACACTTTCAAAGAACGTGATTATCTTTCAAAGTAAAGCTTCTACAGAGAAAAGGAACACTGTTCTCACTTTTAACCATACTTTGACATATCCCAAACAGACGCTTCTCATTTCAGAGTAACACATGTGCGTTTCTCACAAAAGCATTTCATGAAATTCATACACTTTCAAAGAACGTGATTATCTTTCAAAGTAAAGCTTCTACAGAGAAAAGGAACACTGTTCTCACTTTTAACCATACTTTGACATATCCCAAACAGACGCTTCTCATTTCAGAGTAACACATGTGCGTTTCTCACAAAAGCATTTCATGAAATTCATTCACTTTCAAAGAACGTGATTATCTTTCAAAGTAAAGCTTCTACAGAGAAAAGGAACACTGTTCTCACTTTTAACCATACTTTGACATATCCCAAACAGACGCTTCTCATTTCAGAGTAACACATGTGCGTTTCTCACAAAAGCATTTCATGAAATTCATTGGCTTTCAAAGAACGTGATTATCTTTCAAAGTAAAGCTTCTACAGAGAAAAGGAACACTGTTCTCACTTTTAACCATACTTTGACATATCCCAAACAGACGCTTCTCATTTCAGAGTAACACATGTGCGTTTCTCACAAAAGCATTTCATGAAATTCATACACTTTCAAAGAACGTGATTATCTTTCAAAGTAAAGCTTCTACAGAGAAAAGGAACACTGTTCTCACTTTTAACCATACTTTGACATATCCCAAACAGACGCTTCTCATTTCAGAGTAACACATGTGCGTTTCTCACAAAAGCATTTCATGAAATTCATACACTTTCAAAGAACGTGATTATCTTTCAAAGTAAAGCTTCTACAGAGAAAAGGAACACTGTTCTCACTTTTAACCATACTTTGACATATCCCAAACAGACGCTTCTCATTTCAGAGTAACACATGTGCGTTTCTCACAAAAGCATTTCATGAAATTCATACACTTTCAAAGAACGTGATTATCTTTCAAAGTAAAGCTTCTACAGAGAAAAGGAACACTGTTCTCACTTTTAACCATACTTTGACATATCCCAAACAGACGCTTCTCATTTCAGAGTAACACATGTGCGTTTCTCACAAAAGCATTTCATGAAATTCATTCACTTTCAAAGAACGTGATTATCTTTCAAAGTAAAGCTTCTACAGAGAAAAGGAACACTGTTCTCACTTTTAACCATACTTTGACATATCCCAAACAGACGCTTCTCATTTCAGAGTAACACATGTGCGTTTCTCACAAAAGCATTTCATGAAATTCATACACTTTCAAAGAACGTGATTATCTTTCAAAGTAAAGCTTCTACAGAGAAAAGGAACACTGTTCTCACTTTTAACCATACTTTGACATATCCCAAACAGACGCTTCTCATTTCAGAGTAACACATGTGCGTTTCTCACAAAAGCATTTCATGAAATTCATACACTTTCAAAGAACGTGATTATCTTTCAAAGTAAAGCTTCTACAGAGAAAAGGAACACTGTTCTCACTTTTAACCATACTTTGACATATCCCAAACAGACGCTTCTCATTTCAGAGTAACACATGTGCGTTTCTCACAAAGGCATTTCATGAAATTCATTTACTTTCAAAGAACGTGATTATCTTTCAAAGTAAAGCTTCTACAGAGAAAAGGAACACTGTTCTCACTTTTAACCATACTTTGACATATCCCAAACAGACGCTTCTCATTTCAGAGTAACACATGTGCGTTTCTCACAAAAGCATTTCATGAAATTCACACACTTTCAAAGAACGTGATTATCTTTCAAAGTAAAGCTTCTACAGAGAAAAGGAACACTGTTCTCACTTTTAACCATACTTTGACATATCCCAAACAGACGCTTCTCATTTCAGAGTAACACATGTGCGTTTCTCACAAAAGCATTTCATGAAATTCACTGACATTCAAAGAACGTGATTATCTTTCAAAGTAAAGCTTCTACAGAGAAAAGGAACACTGTTCTCACTTTTAACCATACTTTGACATATCCCAAACAGACGCTTCTCATTTCAGAGTAACACATGTGCGTTTCTCACAAAAGCATTTCATGAAATTCATTGACTTTCAAAGAACGTGATTATCTTTCAAAGTAAAGCTTCTACAGAGAAAAGGAACACTGTTCTCACTTTTAACCATACTTTGACATATCCCAAACAGACGCTTCTCATTTCAGAGTAACACATGTGCGTTTCTCACAAAAGCATTTCATGAAATTCACTGACTTTCAAAGGACGTGATTATCTTTCAAAGTAAAGCTTCTACAGAGAAAAGGAACACTGTTCTCACTTTTAACCATACTTTGACATATCCCAAACAGACGCTTCTCATTTCAGAGTAACACATGTGCGTTTCTCACAAAAGCATTTCATGAAATTCACTGACTTTCAAATGAACGTGATTATCTTTCAAAGTAAAGCTTCTACAGAGAAAAGGAACACTGTTCTCACTTTTAACCATACTTTGACATATCCCAAACAGACGCTTCTCATTTCAGAGTAACACATGTGCGTTTCTCACAAAAGCATTTCATGAAATTCATACACTTTCAAAGAACGTGATTATCTTTCAAAGTAAAGCTTCTACAGAGAAAAGGAACACTGTTCTCACTTTTAACCATACTTTGACATATCCCAAACAGACGCTTCTCATTTCAGAGTAACACATGTGCGTTTCTCACAAAAGCATTTCATGAAATTCATTGACTTTCAAAGAACGTGATTATCTTTCAAAGTAAAGCTTCTACAGAGAAAAGGAACACTGTTCTCACTTTTAACCATACTTTGACATATCCCAAACAGACGCTTCTCATTTCAGAGTAACACATGTGCGTTTCTCACAAAAGCATTTCATGAAATTCATTGACTTTCAAAGAACGTGATTATCTTTCAAAGTAAAGCTTCTACAGAGAAAAGGAACACTGTTCTCACTTTTAACCATACTTTGACATATCCCAAACAGACGCTTCTCATTTCAGAGTAACACATGTGCGTTTCTCACAAAAGCATTTCATGAAATTCACTGACTTTCAAAGAACGTGATTATCTTTCAAAGTAAAGCTTCTACAGAGAAAAGGAATACTGTTCTCACTTTTAACCATACTTTGACATATCCCAAACAGACGCTTCTCATTTCAGAGTAACACATGTGCGTTTCTCACAAAAGCATTTCATGAAATTCACTGACTTTCAAATGATCGTGATTATCTTTCAAAGTAAAGCTTCTACAGAGAAAAGGAACACTGTTCTCACTTTTAACCATACTTTGACATATCCCAAACAGACGCTTCTCATTTCAGAGTAACACATGTGCGTTTCTCACAAAAGCATTTCATGAAATTCATTTACTTTCAAAGAACGTGATTATCTTTCAAAGTAAAGCTTCTACAGAGAAAAGGAACACTGTTCTCACTTTTAACCATACTTTGACATATCCCAAACAGACGCTTCTCATTTCAGAGTAACACATGTGCGTTTCTCACAAAAGCATTTCATGAAATTCACTGCACTTTCAAAGAACGTGATTATCTTTCAAAGTAAAGCTTCTACAGAGAAAAGGAACACTGTTCTCACTTTTAACCATACTTTGACATATCCCAAACAGACGCTTCTCATTTCAGAGTAACACATGTGCGTTTCTCACAAAAGCATTTCATGAAATTCATACACTTTCAAAGAACGTGATTATCTTTCAAAGTAAAGCTTCTACAGAGAAAAGGAACACTGTTCTCACTTTTAACCATACTTTGACATATCCCAAACAGACGCTTCTCATTTCAGAGTAACACATGTGCGTTTCTCACAAAAGCATTTCATGAAATTCATACACTTTCAAAGAACGTGATTATCTTTCAAAGTAAAGCTTCTACAGAGAAAAGGAACACTGTTCTCACTTTTAACCATACTTTGACATATCCCAAACAGACGCTTCTCATTTCAGAGTAACACATGTGCGTTTCTCACAAAAGCATTTCATGAAATTCACTGACTTTCAAAGAACGTGATTATCTTTCAAAGTAAAGCTTCTACAGAGAAAAGGAACACTGTTCTCACTTTTAACCATACTTTGACATATCCCAAACAGACGCTTCTCATTTCAGAGTAACACATGTGCGTTTCTCACAAAAGCATTTCATGAAATTCACTGACTTTCAAATGATCGTGATTATCTTTCAAAGTAAAGCTTCTACAGAGAAAAGGAACACTGTTCTCACTTTTAACCATACTTTGACATATCCCAAACAGACGCTTCTCATTTCAGAGTAACACATGTGCGTTTCTCACAAAAGCATTTCATGAAATTCTTTTGCTTTCAAAGAACGTGATTATCTTTCAAAGTAAAGCTTCTACAGAGAAAAGGAACACTGTTCTCACTTTTAACCATACTTTGACATATCCCAAACAGACGCTTCTCATTTCAGAGTAACACATGTGCGTTTCTCACAAAAGCATTTCATGAAATTCATACACTTTCAAAGATCGTGATTATCTTTCAAAGTAAAGCTTCTACAGAGAAAAGGAACACTGTTCTCACTTTTAACCATACTTTGACATATCCCAAACAGACGCTTCCCATTTCAGAGTAACACATGTGCGTTTCTCACAAAAGCATTTCATGAAATTCATACAATTTCAAAGAACGTGATTATCTTTCAAAGTAAAGCTTCTACAGAGAAAAGGAACACTGTTCTCACTTTTAACCATACTTTGACATATCCCAAACAGACGCTTCTCATTTCAGAGTAACACATGTGCGTTTCTCACAAAAGCATTTCATGAAATTCATAGACTTTCAAAGATCGTGATTATCTTTCAAAGTAAAGCTTCTACAGAGAAAAGGAACACTGTTCTCACTTTTAACCATACTTTGACATATCCCAAACAGACGCTTCTCATTTCAGAGTAACACATGTGCGTTTCTCACAAAAGCATTTCATGAAATTCATACACTTTCAAAGAACGTGATTATCTTTCAAAGTAAAGCTTCTACAGAGAAAAGGAACACTGTTCTCACTTTTAACCATACTTTGACATATCCCAAACAGACGCTTCTCATTTCAGAGTAACACATGTGCGTTTCTCACAAAAGCATTTCATGAAATTCATACACTTTCAAATGAACGTGATTATCTTTCAAAGTAAAGCTTCTACAGAGAAAAGGAACACTGTTCTCACTTTTAACCATACTTTGACATATCCCAAACAGACGCTTCTCATTTCAGAGTAACACATGTGCGTTTCTCACAAAAGCATTTCATGAAATTCTTTTGCTTTCAAAGAACGTGATTATCTTTCAAAGCAAAGCTTCTACAGAGAAAAGGAACACTGTTCTCACTTTTAACCATACTTTGACATATCCCAAACAGACGCTTCTCATTTCAGAGTAACACATGTGCGTTTCTCACAAAAGCATTTCATGAAATTCATACACTTTCAAAGAACGTGATTATCTTTCAAAGTAAAGCTTCTACAGAGAAAAGGAACACTGTTCTCACTTTTAACCATACTTTGACATATCCCAAAAAGACGCTTCTTATTTCAGAGTAACACATGAGCGTTTCTCACAAAAGCATTTCATGAAATTCATACACTTTCAAAGAACGTGATTATCTTTCAAAGTAAAGCTTCTACAGAGAAAAGGAACACTGTTCTCACTTTTAACCATACTTTGACATATCCCAAACAGACGCTCTCATTTCAGAGTAACACATGTGCGTTTCTCACAAAAGCATTTCATGAAATTCATACACTTTCAAAGAACGTGATTATCTTTCAAAGTAAAGCTTCTACAGAGAAAAGGAACACTGTTCTCACTTTTAACCATACTTTGACATATCCCAAACAGACGCTTCTCATTTCAGAGTAACATATGTGCGTTTCTCACAAAAGCATTTCATGAAATTCATTGACTTTCAAAGAACGTGATTATCTTTCAAAGTAAAGCTTCTACAGAGAAAAGGAACACTGTTCTCACTTTTAACCATACTTTGACATATCCCAAACAGACGCTTCTCATTTCAGAGTAACACATGTGCGTTTCACACAAAAGCATTTCATGAAATTCATACACTTTCAAATGAACGTGATTATCTTTCAAAATAAAGCTTCTACAGAGAAAAGGAACACTGTTCTCACTTTTAACCATACTTTGACATATCCAAAACAGACGCTTCTCATTTCAGAGTAACACATGTGCGTTTCTCACAAAAGCATTTCATGAAATTCATACACTTTCAAAGATCGTGATTATCTTTCAAAGTAAAGCTTCTACAGAGAAAAGGAATACTGTTCTCACTTTTAACCATACTTTGATATATCCCAAACAGACGCTTCTCATTTCAGAGTAACACATGTGCGTTTCTCACAAAAGCATTTCATGAAATTCATACACTTTCAAATGAACGTGATTATCTTTCAAAGTAAAGCTTCTACAGAGAAAAGGAACACTGTTCTCACTTTTAACCATACTTTGACATATCCCAAACAGACGCTTCTCATTTCAGAGTAACACATGTGCGTTTCTCATAAAAGCATTTCATGAAATTCACTGACTTTCAAAGAACGTGATTATCTTTCAAAGTAAAGCTTCTACAGAGAAAAGGAACACTGTTCTCACTTTTAACCATACTTTGACATATCCCAAACAGACGCTTCTCATTTCAGAGTAACACATGTGCGTTTCTCACAAAAGCATTTCATGAAATTCATTGACTTTCAAATGATCGTGATTATCTTTCAAAGTAAAGCTTCTACAGAGAAAAGGAACACTGTTCTCACTTTTAACCATACTTTGACATATCCCAAACAGACGCTTCTCATTTCAGAGTAACACATGTGCGTTTCTCACAAAAGCATTTCATGAAATTCATACACTTTCAAAGAACGTGATTATCTTTCAAAGTAAAGCTTCTACAGAGAAAAGGAACACTGTTCTCACTTTTAACCATACTTTGACATATCCCAAACAGACGCTTCTCATTTCAGAGTAACACATGTGCGTTTCTCACAAAAGCATTTCATGAAATTCTTTGACTTTCAAAGAACGTGATTATCTTTCAAAGTAAAGCTTCTACAGAGAAAAGGAACACTGTTCTCACTTTTAACCATACTTTGACATATCCCAAACAGACGCTTCTCATTTCAGAGTAACACATGTGCGTTTCTCACAAAAGCATTTCATGAAATTCACTGACTTTCAAATGATCGTGATTATCTTTCAAAGTAAAGCTTCTACAGAGAAAAGGAACACTGTTCTCACTTTTAACCATACTTTGACATATCCCAAACAGACGCTTCTCATTTCAGAGTAACACATGTGCGTTTCTCACAAAAGCATTTCATGAAATTCACTGACTTTCAAATGATCGTGATTATCTTTCAAAGTAAAGCTTCCACAGAGAAAAGGAACACTGTTCTCACTTTTAACCATACTTTGACATATCCCAAACAGACGCTTCTCATTTCAGAGTAACACATGTGCGTTTCTCACAAAAGCATTTCATGAAATTCTTTTACTTTCAAATGATCGTGATTATCTTTCAAAGTAAAGCTTCTACAGAGAAAAGGAACACTGTTCTCACTTTTAACCATACTTTGACATATCCCAAACAGACGCTTCTCATTTCAGAGTAACACATGTGCGTTTCTCACAAAAGCATTTCATGAAATTCACTGACTTTCAAAGATCGTGATTATCTTTCAAAGTAAAGCTTCTACAGAGAAAAGGAACACTGTTCTCACTTTTAACCATACTTTGACATATCCCAAACAGACGCTTCTCATTTCAGAGTAACACATGTGCGTTTCTCACAAAAGCATTTCATGAAATTCACTGACTTTCAAATGATCGTGATTATCTTTCAAAGTAAAGCTTCTACAGAGAAAAGGAACACTGTTCTCACTTTTAACCATACTTTGACATATCCCAAACAGACGCTTCTCATTTCAGAGTAACACATGTGCGTTTCTCACAAAAGCATTTCATGAAATTCACTGCACTTTCAAAGGATCGTGATTATCTTTCAAAGTAAAGCTTCTACAGAGAAAAGGAACACTGTTCTCACTTTTAACCATACTTTGACATATCCCAAACAGACGCTTCTCATTTCAGAGTAACACATGTGCGTTTCTCACAAAAGCATTTCATGAAATTCATACACTTTCAAATGAACGTGATTATCTTTCAAAGTAAAGCTTCTACAGAGAAAAGGAACACTGTTCTCACTTTTAACCATACTTTGACATATCCCAAACAGACGCTTCTCATTTCAGAGTAACACATGTGCGTTTCTCACAAAAGCATTTCATGAAATTCATACGACTTTCAAATGAACGTGATTATCTTTCAAAGTAAAGCTTCTACAGAGAAAAGGAACACTGTTCTCACTTTTAACCATACTTTGACATATCCCAAACAGACGCTTCTCATTTCAGAGTAACACATGTGCGTTTCTCACAAAAGCATTTCATGAAATTCACTCACTTTCAAATGATCGTGATTATCTTTCAAAGTAAAGCTTCTACAGAGAAAAGGAACACTGTTCTCACTTTTAACCATACTTTGACATATCCCAAACAGACGCTTCTCATTTCAGAGTAACACATGTGCGTTTCTCACAAAAGCATTTCATGAAATTCACTGACTTTCAAAGAACGTGATTATCTTTCAAAGTAAAGCTTCTACAGAGAAAAGGAACACTGTTCTCACTTTTAACCATACTTTGACATATCCCAAACAGACGCTTCTCATTTCAGAGTAACATATGTGCGTTTCTCACAAAAGCATTTCATGAAATTCACTGACTTTCAAAGAACGTGATTATCTTTCAAAGTAAAGCTTCTACAGAGAAAAGGAACACTGTTCTCACTTTTAACCATACTTTGACATATCCCAAACAGACGCTTCTCATTTCAGAGTAACACATGTGCGTTTCTCACAAAAGCATTTCATGAAATTCACTGACTTTCAAAGAACGTGATTATCTTTCAAAGTAAAGCTTCTACAGAGAAAAGGAACACTGTTCTCACTTTTAACCATACTTTGACATATCCCAAACAGACGCTTCTCATTTCAGAGTAACACATGTGCGTTTCTCACAAAAGCATTTCATGAAATTCTTTTGCTTTCAAAGAACGTGATTATCTTTCAAAGTAAAGCTTCTACAGAGAAAAGGAACACTGTTCTCACTTTTAACCATACTTTGACATATCCCAAACAGACGCTTCTCATTTCAGAGTAACACATGTGCGTTTCTCACAAAAGCATTTCATGAAATTCATTGACTTTCAAATGATCGTGATTATCTTTCAAAGTAAAGCTTCTACAGAGAAAAGGAATACTGTTCTCACTTTTAACCATACTTTGACATATCCCAAACAGACGCTTCTCATTTCAGAGTAACACATGTGCGTTTCTCACAAAAGCATTTCATGAAATTCATTCACTTTCAAAGAACGTGATTATCTTTCAAAGTAAAGCTTCTACAGAGAAAAGGAACACTGTTCTCACTTTTAACCATACTTTGACATATCCCAAACAGACGCTTCTCTTTTCAGAGTAACACATGTGCGTTTCTCACAAAAGCATTTCATGAAATTCACTGACTTTCAAATGATCGTGATTATCTTTCAAAGTAAAGCTTCTACAGAGAAAAGGAACACTGTTCTCACTTTTAACCATACTTTGACATATCCCAAACAGACGCTTCTCATTTCAGAGTAACATATGTGCGTTTCTCACAAAAGCATTTCATGAAATTCACTGACTTTCAAAGGACGTGATTATCTTTCAAAGTAAAGCTTCTACAGAGAAAAGGAACACTGTTCTCACTTTTAACCATACTTTGACATATCCCAAACAGACGCTTCTCATTTCAGAGTAACACATGTGCGTTTCTCACAAAAGCATTTCATGAAATTCACTGACTTTCAAATGATCGTGATTATCTTTCAAAGTAAAGCTTCTACAGAGAAAAGGAACACTGTTCTCACTTTTAACCATACTTTGACATATCCCAAACAGACGCTTCTCATTTCAGAGTAACACATGTGCGTTTCTCACAAAAGCATTTCATGAAATTCACTGACTTTCAAAGAACGTGATTATCTTTCAAAGTAAAGCTTCTACAGAGAAAAGGAACACTGTTCTCACTTTTAACCATACTTTGACATATCCCAAACAGACGCTTCTCATTTCAGAGTAACACATGTGCGTTTCTCACAAAAGCATTTCATGAAATTCACTGACTTTCAAAGATCGTGATTATCTTTCAAAGTAAAGCTTCTACAGAGAAAAGGAACACTGTTCTCACTTTTAACCATACTTTGACATATCCCAAACAGACGCTTCTCATTTCAGAGTAACACATGTGCGTTCTCACAAAAGCATTTCATGAAATTCACTTGACTTTCAAATGATCGTGATTATCTTTCAAAGTAAAGCTTCTACAGAGAAAAGGAACACTGTTCTCACTTTTAACCATACTTTGACATATCCCAAACAGACGCTTCTCATTTCAGAGTAACACATGTGCGTTTCTCACAAAAGCATTTCATGAAATTCACTGACTTTCAAATGATCGTGATTATCTTTCAAAGTAAAGCTTCTACAGAGAAAAGGAACACTGTTCTCACTTTTAACCATACTTTGACATATCCCAAACAGACGCTTCTCATTTCAGAGTAACACATGTGCGTTTCTCACAAAAGCATTTCATGAAATTCATACACTTTCAAATGATCGTGATTATCTTTCAAAGTAAAGCTTCTACAGAGAAAAGGAACACTGTTCTCACTTTTAACCATACTTTGACATATCCCAAACAGACGCTTCTCATTTCAGAGTAACACATGTGCGTTTCTCACAAAAGCATTTCATGAAATTCATACACTTTCAAAGATCGTGATTATCTTTCAAAGTAAAGCTTCTACAGAGAAAAGGAACACTGTTCTCACTTTTAACCATACTTTGACATATCCCAAACAGACGCTTCTCATTTCAGAGTAACACATGTGCGTTTCTCACAAAAGCATTTCATGAAATTCATTGACTTTCAAATGATCGTGATTATCTTTCAAAGTAAAGCTTCTACAGAGAAAAGGAACACTGTTCTCACTTTTAACCATACTTTGACATATCCCAAACAGACGCTTCTCATTTCAGAGTAACACATGTGCGTTTCTCACAAAAGCATTTCATGAAATTCATACACTTTCAAAGAACGTGATTATCTTTCAAAGTAAAGCTTCTACAGAGAAAAGGAATACTGTTCTCACTTTTAACCATACTTTGACATATCCCAAACAGACGCTTCTTATTTCAGAGTAACACATGTGCGTTTCTCAAAAAAGCATTTCATGAAATTCACTGACTTTCAAATGATCGTGATTATCTTTCAAAGTAAAGCTTCTACAGAGAAAAGGAACACTGTTCTCACTTTTAACCATACTTTGACATATCCCAAACAGACGCTTCTCATTTCAGAGTAACACATGTGCGTTTCTCACAAAAGCATTTCATGAAATTCACTGACTTTCAAAGAACGTGATTATCTTTCAAAGTAAAGCTTCTACAGAGAAAAGGAACACTGTTCTCACTTTTAACCATACTTTGACATATCCCAAACAGACGCTTCTCATTTCAGAGTAACATATGTGCGTTTCTCACAAAAGCATTTCATGAAATTCATTCACTTTCAAATGAACGTGATTATCTTTCAAAGTAAAGCTTCTACAGAGAAAAGGAACACTGTTCTCACTTTTAACCATACTTTGACATATCCCAAACAGACGCTTCTCATTTCAGAGTAACACATGTGCGTTTCTCACAAAAGCATTTCATGAAATTCACTGACTTTCAAAGATCGTGATTATCTTTCAAAGTAAAGCTTCTACAGAGAAAAGGAATACTGTTCTCACTTTTAACCATACTTTGACATATCCCAAACAGACGCTTCTCATTTCAGAGTAACACATGTGCGTTTCTCACAAAAGCATTTCATGAAATTCACTGACTTTCAAATGATCGTGATTATCTTTCAAAGTAAAGCTTCTACAGAGAAAAGGAACACTGTTCTCACTTTTAACCATACTTTGACATATCCCAAACAGACGCTTCTCATTTCAGAGTAACACATGTGCGTTTCTCACAAAAGCATTTCATGAAATTCACTGACTTTCAAATGAACGTGATTATCTTTCAAAGTAAAGCTTCTACAGAGAAAAGGAACACTGTTCTCACTTTTAACCATACTTTGACATATCCCAAACAGACGCTTCTCATTTCAGAGTAACACATGTGCGTTTCTCACAAAAGCATTTCATGAAATTCACTGACTTTCAAAAGATCGTGATTATCTTTCAAAGTAAAGCTTCTACAGAGAAAAGGAACACTGTTCTCACTTTTAACCATACTTTGACATATCCCAAACAGACGCTTCTCATTTCAGAGTAACACATGTGCGTTTCTCACAAAAGCATTTCATGAAATTCACTGACTTTCAAAGATCGTGATTATCTTTCAAAGTAAAGCTTCTACAGAGAAAAGGAACACTGTTCTCACTTTTAACCATACTTTGACATATCCCAAACAGACGCTTCTCATTTCAGAGTAACACATGTGCGTTTCTCACAAAAGCATTTCATGAAATTCATTCACTTTCAAATGATCGTGATTATCTTTCAAAGTAAAGCTTCTACAGAGAAAAGGAACACTGTTCTCACTTTTAACCATACTTTGACATATCCCAAACAGACGCTTCTCATTTCAGAGTAACACATGTGCGTTTCTCACAAAAGCATTTCATGAAATTCACTGACTTTCAAAGATCGTGATTATCTTTCAAAGTAAAGCTTCTACAGAGAAAAGGAACACTGTTCTCACTTTTAACCATACTTTGACATATCCCAAACAGACGCTTCTCATTTCAGAGTAACACATGTGCGTTTCTCACAAAAGCATTTCATGAAATTCACTGACTTTCAAATGATCGTGATTATCTTTCAAAGTAAAGCTTCTACAGAGAAAAGGAATACTGTTCTCACTTTTAACCATACTTTGACATATCCCAAACAGACGCTTCTCATTTCAGAGTAACACATGTGCGTTTCTCACAAAAGCATTTCATGAAATCCATTGACTTTCAAAGAACGTGATTATCTTTCAAAGTAAAGCTTCTACAGAGAAAAGGAAATACTGTTCTCACTTTTAACCATACTTTGACATATCCCAAACAGACGCTTCTCATTTCAGAGTAACACATGTGCGTTTCTCAAAAAAGCATTTCATGAAATTCACTGACTTTCAAATGATCGTGATTATCTTTCAAAGTAAAGCTTCTACAGAGAAAAGGAACACTGTTCTCACTTTTAACCATACTTTGACATATCCCAAACAGACGCTTCTCATTTCAGAGTAACACATGTGCGTTTCTCACAAAAGCATTTCATGAAATTCACTGACTTTCAAATGATCGTGATTATCTTTCAAAGTAAAGCTTCTACAGAGAAAAGGAACACTGTTCTCACTTTTAACCATACTTTGACATATCCCAAACAGACGCTTCTCATTTCAGAGTAACATATGTGCGTTTCTCACAAAAGCATTTCATGAAATTCACTGACTTTCAAAGAACGTGATTATCTTTCAAAGTAAAGCTTCTACAGAGAAAAGGAACACTGTTCTCACTTTTAACCATACTTTGACATATCCCAAACAGACGCTTCTCATTTCAGAGTAACACATGTGCGTTTCTCACAAAAGCATTTCATGAAATTCATTCACTTTCAAAGATCGTGATTATCTTTCAAAGTAAAGCTTCTACAGAGAAAAGGAATACTGTTCTCACTTTTAACCATACTTTGACATATCCCAAACAGACGCTTCTCATTTCAGAGTAACACATGTGCGTTTCTCACAAAAGCATTTCATGAAATTCATACGACTTTCAAAGATCGTGATTATCTTTCAAAGTAAAGCTTCTACAGAGAAAAGGAACACTGTTCTCACTTTTAACCATACTTTGACATATCCCAAACAGACGCTTCACATTTCAGAGTAACACATGTGCGTTTCTCACAAAAGCATTTCATGAAATTCACTGACTTTCAAAGATCGTGATTATCTTTAAAAGTAAAGCTTCTACAGAGAAAAGGAACACTGTTCTCACTTTTAACCATACTTTGACATATCCCAAACAGACGCTTCTCATTTCAGAGTAACACATGTGCGTTTCTCACAAAAGCATTTCATGAAATTCTTTTGCTTTCAAAGAACGTGATTATCTTTCAAAGTAAAGCTTCTACAGAGAAAAGGAACACTGTTCTCACTTTTAACCATACTTTGACATATCTCAAACAGACGCTTCTCATTTCAGAGTAACATATGTGCGTTTCTCACAAAAGCATTTCATGAAATTCACTGACTTTCAAATGATCGTGATTATCTTTCAAAGTAAAGCTTCTACAGAGAAAAGGAACACTGTTCTCACTTTTAACCATACTTTGACATATCCCAAACAGACGCTTCTCATTTCAGAGTAACATATGTGCGTTTCTCACAAAAGCATTTCATGAAATTCATTGACTTTCAAAGAACGTGATTATCTTTCAAAGTAAAGGTTCTACAGAGAAAAGGAACACTGTTCTCACTTTTAACCATACTTTGACATATCCAAAACAGACGCTTCTCATTTCAGAGTAACACATGTGCGTTTCTCACAAAAGCATTTCATGAAATTCACTGACTTTCAAATGATCGTGATTATCTTTCAAAGTAAAGCTTCTACAGAGAAAAGGAATACTGTTCTCACTTTTAACCATACTTTGATATATCCCAAACAGACGCTTCTCATTTCAGAGTAACACATGTGCATTTCTCACAAAAGCATTTCATGAAATTCATACACTTTCAAAGAACGTGATTATCTTTCAAAGTAAAGCTTCTACAGAGAAAAGGAACACTGTTCTCACTTTTAACCATACTTTGACATATCCCAAACAGACGCTTCTCATTTCAGAGTAACACATGTGCGTTTCTCATAAAAGCATTTCATGAAATTCACTGACTTTCAAATGATCGTGATTATCTTTCAAAGCAAAGCTTCTACAGAGAAAAGGAACACTGTTCTCACTTTTAACCATACTTTGACATATCCCAAACAGACGCTTCTCATTTCAGAGTAACACATGTGCGTTTCTCACAAAAGCATTTCATGAAATTCATACACTTTCAAAGAACGTGATTATCTTTCAAAGTAAAGCTTCTACAGAGAAAAGGAACACTGTTCTCACTTTTAACCATACTTTGACATATCCCAAACAGACGCTTCTCATTTCAGAGTAACACATGTGCGTTTCTCACAAAAGCATTTCATGAAATTCATACACTTTCAAAGAACGTGATTATCTTTCAAAGTAAAGCTTCTACAGAGAAAAAAAACACTGTTCTCACTTTTAACCATACTTTGACATATCCCAAACAGACGCTTCTCATTTCAGAGTAACACATGTGCGTTTCTCACAAAAGCATTTCATGAAATTCTTTGACTTTCAAATGAACGTGATTATCTTTCAAAGTAAAGCTTCTACAGAGAAAAGGAACACTGTTCTCACTTTTAACCATACTTTGACATATCCCAAACAGACGCTTCTCATTTCAGAGTAACACATGTGCGTTTCTCACAAAAGCATTTCATGAAATTCATTGACTTTCAAAGAACGTGATTATCTTTCAAAGTAAAGCTTCTACAGAGAAAAGGAACACTGTTCTCACTTTTAACCATACTTTGACATATCCCAAACAGACGCTTCTCATTTCAGAGTAACACATGTGTGTTTCTCACAAAAGCATTTCATGAAATTCATACACTTTCAAAGAACGTGATTATCTTTCAAAGTAAAGCTTCCACAGAGAAAAGGAACACTGTTCTCACTTTTAACCATACTTTGACATATCCCAAACAGACGCTTCTCATTTCAGAGTAACACATGTGCGTTTCTCACAAAAGCATTTCATGAAATTCATTGACTTTCAAATGAACGTGATTATCTTTCAAAGCAAAGCTTCTACAGAGAAAAGGAACACTGTTCTCACTTTTAACCATACTTTGACATATCCCAAACAGACGCTTCTCATTTCAGAGTAACACATGTGCGTTTCTCACAAAAGCATTTCATGAAATTCATACACTTTCAAATGATCGTGATTATCTTTCAAAGTTAAGCCTCTACAGAGAAAAGGAACACTGTTCTCACTTTTAACCATACTTTGACATATCCCAAACAGACGCTTCTCATTTCAGAGTAACAAATGTGCGTTTCTCATAAAAGCATTTCATGAAATTCACTGACTTTCAAAGAACGTGATTATCTTTCAAAGTAAAGCTTCTACAGAGAAAAGGAACACTGTTCTCACTTTTAACCATACTTTGACATATCCCAAACAGACGCTTCACATTTCAGAGTAACACATGTGCGTTTCTCACAAAAGCATTTCATGAACATCATACACTTTCAAAGAATCGTGATTATCTTTCAAAGTAAAGCTTCTACAGAGAAAAGGAACACTGTTCTCACTTTTAACCATACTTTGACATATCCCAAACAGACGCTTCTCATTTCAGAGTAACACATGTGTGTTTCTCACAAAAGCATTTCATGAAATTCATACACTTTCAAAGAACGTGATTATCTTTCAAAGTAAAGCTTCTACAGAGAAAAGGAACACTGTTCTCACTTTTAACCATACTTTGACATATCCCAAACAGACGCTTCTCATTTCAGAGTAACAAATGTGCGTTTCTCATAAAAGCATTTCATGAAATTCACTGACTTTCAAAGAACGTGATTATCTTTCAAAGTAAAGCTTCTACAGAGAAAAGGAACACTGTTCTCACTTTTAACCATACTTTGACATATCCCAAACAGACGCTTCTCATTTCAGAGTAACACATGTGCGTTTCTCACAAAAGCATTTCATGAACATCATACACTTTCAAATGAACGTGATTATCTTTCAAAGTAAAGCTTCTACAGAGAAAAGGAACACTGTTCTCACTTTTAAACATACTTTGACATATCCCAAACAGACGCTTCTCATTTCAGAGTAACACATGTGCGTTTCTCACAAAAGCATTTCATGAAATTCATACACTTTCAAATGACGTGATTATCTTTCAAAGTAAAGCTTCTACAGAGAAAAGGAACACTGTTCTCACTTTTAACCATACTTTGACATATCCCAAACAGACGCTTCTCATTTCAGAGTAACACATGTGCGTTTCTCACAAAAGCATTTCATGAAATTCATATACTTTCAAATGAACGTGATTATCTTGCAAAGTAAAGCTTCTACAGAGAAAAGGAACACTGTTCTCACTTTTAACCATACTTTGACATATCCCAAACAGACGCTTCTTATTTCAGAGTAACATATGTGCGTTTCTCACAAAAGCATTTCATGAAATGCATACACTTTCAAAGAACGTGATTATCTTTCAAAGTAAAGCTTCTACAGAGAAAAGGAACACTGTTCTCACTTTTAACCATACTTTGACTTATCCCAAACAGGCGCTTCTCATTTCAGAGTAACACATGTGCATTTCTCACAAAAGCATTTCATGAAATTCATACACTTTCAAAGAACGTGATTATCTTTCAAAGTAAAGCTTCTACAGAGAAATGGAACACTGTTCTCACTTTTAACCATACTTTGACATATCCCAAACAGACGCTTCTCATTTCAGAGTAACACATGTGCGTTTCTCACAAAAGCATTACATGAAATTCTTTTGCTTTCAAAGAACGTGATTATCTTTCAAAGCAAAGCTTCTACAGAGAAAAGGAATACTGTTCTCACTTTTAACCATACTTTGACATATCCCAAACAGACACTTCTCATTTCAGAGTAACACATGTGCGTTTCTCACAAAAGCATTTCTTGAAATCCATACACTTTCAAAGATCGTGATTATCTTTCAAAGTAAAGCTTCTACAGAGAAAAGGAATACTGTTCTCACTTTTAACCATACTTTAACATATCCCAAACAGACGCTTCTTATTTCAGAGTAACACATGAGCGTTTCTCAAAAAAGCATTTCATGAAATTCATTGACTTTCAAAGAACGTGATTATCTTTCAAAGTAAAGCTTCTACAGAGAAAAGGAACACTGTTCTCACTTTTAACCATACTTTGACATATCCCAAACAGACGCTTCTCTTTTCAGAGTAACACATGTGCGTTTCTCACAAAAGCATTTCATGAAATTCATACACTTTCAAAGAACGTGATTATCTTTCAAATTAAAGCTTCTACAGAGAAAAGGAACACTGTTCTCACTTTTAACCATACTTTGACATATCCCAAACAGACGCTTCTCATTTCAGAGTAACATATGTGCGTTTTTCACAAAAGCATTTCATGAAATTCATACACTTTCAAAGAACGTGATTATATTTCAAAGTAAAGCTTCTACAGAGAAAAGGAACACTGTTCTCACTTTTAACCATACTTTGACATATCCCAAACAGACGCTTCTCATTTCAGAGTAACACATGTGCGTTTCTCACAAAAGCATTTCATGAAATTCATACACTTTCAAAGATCGTGATTATCTTTCAAAGTAAAGCTTCTACAGAGAAAAGGAACACTGTTCTCACTTTTAACCATACTTTGACATATCCCAAACAGACGCTTCTCATTTCAGAGTAACACCTGAGCGTTTCTCACAAAAGCATTTCATGAAATTCATACACTTTCAAAGATCGTGATTATCTTTCAAAGTAAAGCTTCTACAGAGAAAAGGAACACTGTTCTCACTTTTAACCATACTTTGACATATCCCAAACAGACGGTTCACATTTCAGAGTAACACATGTGCGTTTCTCACAAAAGCATTTCATGAAATTCTCTGCACTTTCAAATGAACGTGATTACCTTTCAAAGTAAAGCTTCTACAGAGAAAAGGAACACTGTTCTCACTTTTAACCATACTTTGACATATCCCAAACAGACGCTTCTCATTTCAGAGTAACACATGTGCGTGTCTCACAAAAGCATTTCATGAAATTCTTTGGCTTTCAAAGAACGTGATTATCTTTCAAAGTAAAGCTTCTACAGAGAAAAGGAACACTGTTCTCACTTTTAACCATACTTTGACATATCCCAAACAGACGCTTCTCATTTCAGAGTAACACATGTGCGTTTCTCACAAAAGCATTTCATGAAATTCATACACTTTCAAAGAACGTGATTATCTTTAAAAGTAAAGCTTCTACAGAGAAAATGAACACTGTTCTCACTTTTAACCATACTTTGACATATCCCAAACAGACGCTTCTCATTTCAGAGAAACAAATGTGCGTTTCTCATAAAAGCATTTCATGAAATTCACAAACTTTCAAAGAACGTGATTATCTTTCAAAGTAAAGCTTCTACAGAGAAAAGGAACACTGTTCTCACTTTTAACCATACTTTGACATATCCCAAACAGACGCTTCTCATTTCAGAGTAACACATGTGCGTTTCTCACAAAAGCATTTCATGAACATCATACACTTTCAAAGAATGTGATTATCTTTCAAAGCAAAGCTTCTACAGAGAAAAGTCACACTGTTCTCACTTTTAACCATACTTTGACATATCCCAAACAGAAGCTTCTCATTTGAGAGTAACACATGAGTGTTTCTCACAAAAGCATTTCATGAAATTCATACACTTTCAAAGAACGTGATTATCTTTCAAAGTAAAGCTTCTACAGAGAAAAGGTACACTGTTCTCACTTTTAACCATACTTTGACATATCCCAAACAGACGCTTCTCATTTCAGAGTAACAAATGTGCGTTTCTCATAAAAGCATTTCATGAAATTCACAAACTTTCAAAGAACATGATTATCTTTCAAAGTAAAGCTTCTACAGAGAAAAGGAACACTGTTCTCACTTTTAACCATACTTTGACATATCCCAAACAGACGCTTCTCATTTCAGAGTAACACATGTGCGTTTCTCACAAAAGCATTTCATGAAATTCATACACTTTCAAAGAACGTGATTATCTTTCAAAGCAAAGCTTCTACAGAGAAAACAGAACACTGTCTCTCACTTTTAAACATACTTTGACATATCCAAAACAGACGCTTCTCATTTCAGAGTAACACATGTGCGTTTCTCACAAAAGCATTTCATGAAATTCACTACACTTTCAAATAACGTGATTATCTTTCAAAGTAAAGCTTCTACATAGAAAAGGAACACTGTTCTCACTTTTAACCATACTTTGACATATCCCAAACAGACGCTTCTCATTTCAGAGTAACACATGTGCGTTTCTCACAAAAGCATATCATGAAATTCATATACTTTCAGAGAACGTGATTATCTTGCAAATTAAAGCTTCTACAGAGAAAAGGAACACTGTTCTCACTTTTAACCATACTTTGACATATCCCAAACAGACGCTTCTCATTTCAGATTAACATATGAGCGTTTCTCACAAAAGCATTTCATGAAATGCATACACTTTCAAAGAACGTGATTATCTTTCAAAGTAAAGCTTCTACAGAGAAAAGGAACACTGTTCTCACTTTTAACCATACTTTGACTTATCCCAAACAGGCACTTCTCATTTCAGATTAACACATTTGCATTTCTCACAAAAGCATATCATGAAATTCATACACTTTCATAGAACGTGATTATCTTTCAAAGTAAAGCTTCTACAGAGAAAAGGAACACTGTTCTCACTTTTAACCATACTTTGACATATCCCAAACAGACGCTTCTCATTTCAGAGTAACACATGTGCGTTTCTCACAAAAGCATTACATGAAATTCTTTTGCTTTCAAAGAACGTGATTATCTTTCAAAGCAAAGCTTCTACAGAGGAAAGGAACACTGTTCTCAATTTTAACCATACTTTGACATATCCCAAACAGACACTTCTCATTTCAGAGTATCACATGTGCGTTTCTCACAAAAGCATTTCTTGAAATCCATACACTTTCAAAGAACTTGATTATCTTTCAAAGTAAAGCTTCTACAGAGAAAACAAATACTGTTCTCACTTTTAACCATACTTTCATATATCAAATAAAGACACTTCTTATTTCAGAGTAACACATGAGCGTTTCTCAAAAAAGCATTTCATGAAATTCATACACATTCAAAGAACATGATTATCTTTCAAAGTATAAGCTTCTACAGAGAAAAGGAACACTGTTCTCACTTTTAACCATACTTTGACATATCCCAAACAGACGTTCTCTTTTCAGAGTAACACATGTGCGTTTCTCACAAAAGCATATCATGAAATTCATACACTTTCAAAGAACGTGATTATCTTTCAAATTAAAGCTTCTACAGAGAAAAGTAACACTGTTCTCACTTTTAACCATACTTTGACATATGTCAAACAGACGCTTCTCATTTCAGATTAACATATGAGCGTTTTTCACAAAAGCATTTCATGAAATTCATACACTTTCAAAGAACGTGATTATATTTCAAAGTAAAGCTTCTACAGAGAAAAGGAACACTGTTCTCACTTTTAACCATACTTTGACTTATCCAAACAGACGCTTCTCATTTCAGAGTAACACATGTGCGTTACTCACAAAAGCATATCATGAAATTCATACACTTTCAAAGAACGTGATTATCTTTCAAAGTAAAGCTTCTACAGAGAAAAGGAACACTGTTCTCACTTTTAACCATACTTTGACATATCCCAAACAGACGCTTCTCATTTCAGATTAACACCTGAGTGTTTCTCACAAAAGCATTTCATGAAAATCATACACTTTCAAAGAACGTGATTATCTTTCAAATAAAGCTTCTACAGAGAAAAGGAACACTGTTCTCACTTTTAACCATACTTTGACTTATTCAAACAGACGCTTCTCATTTCAGATTAACACATGTGCGTTCTCACAAAAGCATTTCATGAAATTCATGCACTTTCAAAGAACGTGATTACCTTTAAAAGTAAAGCTTCTACAGAGAAAAGGAACACTGTTCTCACTTTTAACCATACTTTGACTTATCCAAACAGACGCTTCTCATTTCAGATTAACACATGTGCGTGTCTCACAAAAGCATTACATGAAATTCTTTTGCTTTCAAAGAACGTGATTATCTTTCAAAGCAAAGCTTCTACAGAGAAAAGGAACACTGTTCTCACTATTCACCATACTTTGAAATATCCCAAACAGATGCTTCTCATTTCAGAGTAACACATGAGCGTTTCTCACAAAAGCATTTCATGAAATTCATACACTTTCAAAGAACGTGATTATCTTTCAATGTAAAGCTTCTACAGAGAAAAGGAACACTGTTCTCACTTTTAACCATACTTTGACATATCCCAAACAGACGCTTCTCATTTCAGATTAACACATGAGCGTTTCTCACAAAAGCATTTCATGAAATTCATACACTTTCAATGAACGTGATTATCTTTCAAAGTAAAGCTTCTACAAAGAAAAGGAACACTGTTCTCACTTTTAACCATACTTTGACATATCCCAAACAGACGCTTCTCATTTCAGATTAACACATGTGCGTTTCTCACAAAAGCATTTCATGAAATTCATACACTTTCAAAGAACGTGATTATCTTTCAAAGTAAAGCTTCTACAGAGAAAAGGAACACGGTTCTCAATTTTAACCATACTTTGACATATCCCAAACAGACGCTACTCATTTCAGAGTAACACATGAGCGTTTCTCACAAAAGCATTTCATGAACATCATACACTTTCAAAGAACGTGATTATCTTGCAAAGCAAAGCTTCTACAGAGAAAAGGAATACTGTTCTCACTTTTAACCATACTTTGACATATCCCAAACAGACACTTCTCATTTCAGAGTATCACATGTGCGTTTCTCACAAAAGCATTTCTTGAAATCCATACACTTTCGAAGAACTTGATTATCTTTCAAAGTAAAGCTTCTACAGAGAAAAGGAACACTGTTCTCACTTTTAACAATACTTTGACTTATTCAAACTGACGGTACACATTTCAGAGTAACACATGTGCGTTCTCACAAAAGCATTTCATGAAATTCATGCACTTTCAAAGAACGTGATTACCTTTAAAAGTAAAGCTTCTACAGAGAAAAGGAACACTGTTCTCAATTTTAACCATACTTTGACATATCCCAAACAGACGCTTCTCATTTCAGAATAACACATGTGCGTTTCTCACAAACGCATTACATGAAATACTTTTGCTTTCAAAGAACATGATTATCTTTCAAATCAAAGCTTCTACAGAGAAAAGGAACACTGTTCTCACTTTTAACCATACTTTGACATATCCCAAACAGACGCTTCTCATTTCAGATTAACACATGTGCGTTTCTCACAAAAGCATTTCATGAAATTCATAAACTTTCAAAGAACGTGATTATCTTTCAAAGTAAAGCTTCTACAGAGAAAAGGAACACTGTTCTCACTTTTAACCATACTTTGACATATCCCAAACAGACGCTTCTCATTTCAGAGTAACACATGAGCGTTTCTCACAAAAGCATTTCATGAAAATCATACACTTTCAAAGAACGTGATTATCTTTCAAAGCAAAGCTTTTACAGAGAAAAGGAACACTGTTCTCACTTTTAACCATACTTTTACTTATTCAAACAGACGCTACTCATTTCAGAGTAACACATGTGCGCTTCTCACAAAAGCATTTCATGAAATTCATGCACATTCAAAGAACGTGATTACCTTTAAAAGTAAAGCTTCTACAGAGAAAAGGAACACTGTTCTCACTTTTAACCATACTTTGACTTATCCGAACAGACGCTTCTCATTTCAGATTAACACATGTGCGTTTCTCACAAAAGCATTACATGAAATTCTTTTGCTTTCAAAGAACGTGATTATCTTTCAAAGCAAAGCTTCTACAGAGAAAAGGAACACTGTTCTCACTTTTCACCATACTTTGACATATCCCAAACAGACGCTTCTCATTTCAGAGTAGCACATGTGCGTTTCTCAAAAAAGCATTTCATGAAATTCATACACTTTCAAAGAACGTGATTATCTTTCAAAGTAAAGCTTCTACAGAGAAAAGGAACACTGTTCTCACTTTTAACCATACTGTGTCATATCCCAAACAGACGCTTCTCATTTCAGAGTAACACATGTGCGTTTCTCACAAAAGCATTTCATGAAATTCATACACTCTCAAAGAACGTGATTATCTTTCAAAGTAAAGTTTCTACAGAGAAAAGGAAGACTGTTCTCACTTTTAACCGTACTTTGACATATCACAAATTGATGCTACTCATTTCAGAGTAACACAGGTGCGTTTCTCACAAAAGCATTACATGAAATTCTTTTGCTTTCCAAGAACGTGATTATCTTTCAAAGCAAAGCTTCTACAGAGAAAAGGAACACTGTTCTCACTTTTAACCATATTTTGACATATCCCAAACTGACGCTTCTCATTTGAGAGTAACACATGTGCGTTTCTCACAAAAGCATATCATGAAAGTCATACACTTTCAAAGAACGTGATTATCTTTCAAAGAAAATCTTCTACAGTTTAAAAGGAACACTGTTCTCACTTTTAACCATACTTTGACATATCCCAAATAGACGCTTCTCATTTCAGAGTAACACATGTGCGTTTCTCACAAAAGCATTACATGAAATTCTTTTGCTTTCAAAGAACGTGATTATCTTTCAAAGCAAAGCTTCTACAGAGAATAAGAACACTGTTCTAACTGTTAACCATACTTTGACATATCCCAAACAGACGCTTCTCATTTCAGAGTAGCACATGTGCGTTTCTCACAAAAGCATTTCATGAAATTCATACACTTTCAAAGAACGTGATTATATTTCAAAGTAAAGCTTCTACAGAGAAAAGGAACACTGTTCTCACTTTTTACCATACTTTGACATATCCCAAACAGACGCTTCTCATTTCAGAGTAACACATGTGCGTTTCTCACAAAAGCATTTCATGAAATTCATACACTTTCAAAGAACGTGATTATCTTTCAAAGTAAAGCTTCTACAGAGAAAAGGAACACTGTTCTCACTTTTAACCATACTTTGACATATCCCAAACAGACGCTTCTCATTTCAGAGTAACACATGTGCGTTTCTCACAAAAGCATTTCATGAAATTCATACACTTTCAAAGAACGTGATTATCTTTCAAAGTAAAGCCTCTATAGAGAAAAGGAACACTGTTCTCACTTTTAACCATACTTTGACATATCCCAAACAGACGCTTCTCATTTCATAGTAACACATGTGCGTTTCTCACAAAATCATTACATGAAATTCTTTTGCTTTCAAAGAACGTGATTATCTTTCAAAGCAAAACTTCTACAGAGAAAACGAACACTGTTCTCACTTTTAAACATACTTTGACTTATCCAAACAGACGCTACTCATTTCAGAGTAACACATGTGCGTTTCTCACAAAAGCATATCATGAAATTCATACACTTTCAAAGAACGTGATTATCTTTCAAAGTAAAGCTTCTACAGAGAACAGGAACACTGCTCTCACTTTTAACCATACTTTGACATATCCCAAATAGACGCTTCTCATTTCAGAGTAACACATGTGCGTTACTCACAAAAGCATTACATGAACATCATACACTTTCAAAGAACGTGATTATCTTTCAAAGCAAAGCTTTTACAGAGAAAAGGAACACTGTTCTCACTTTTAACCATACTTTTACTTATTCAAACAGACGCTACTCATTTCAGAGTAACACATGTGCGCTTCTCACAAAAGCATTTCATGAAATTCATGCACATTCAAAGAACGAGATTACCTTTAAAAGTAAAGCTTCTACAGAGAAAAGGAACACTGTTCTCACTTTTAACCATACTTTGACTTATCCGAACAGACGCTTCTCATTTCAGATTAACACATGTGCGTTTCTCACAAAAGCATTACATGAAATTCTTTTGCTTTCAAAGAACGTGATTATCTTTCAAAGCAAAGCTTCTACAGAGAAAAGGAACACTGTTCTCACTTTTCACCATACTTTGACATATCCCAAACAGACGCTTCTCATTTCAGAGTAGCACATGTGCGTTTCTCAAAAAAGCATTTCATGAAATTCATACACTTTCAAAGAACGTGATTATCTTTCAAAGTAAAGCTTCTACAGAGAAAAGGAACACTGTTCTCACTTTTAACCATACTGTGTCATATCCCAAACAGACGCTTCTCATTTCAGAGTAACACATGTGCGTTTCTCACAATAGCATTTCATGAAATTCATACACTCTCAAAGAACGTGATTATCTTTCAAAGTAAAGTTTCTACAGAGAAAAGGAACACTGTTCTCACTTTTAACCGTACTTTGACATATCACAAATTGATGCTACTCATTTCAGAGTAACACAGGTGCGTTTCAAACAAAAGCATTACATGAAATTCTTTTGCTTTCCAAGAACGTGATTATCTTTCAAAGCAAAGCTTCTACAGAGAAAAGGAACACTGTTCTCACTTTTAACCATATTTTGACATATCCCAAACTGACGCTTCTCATTTGAGAGTAACACATGTGCGTTTCTCACAAAAGCATATCATGAAAGTCATACACTTTCAAAGAACGTGATTATCTTTCAAAGAAAATCTTCTACAGTTTAAAAGGAACACTGTTCTCACTTTTAACCATACTTTGACATATCCCAAATAGACGCTTCTCATTTCAGAGTAACACATGTGCGTTTCTCACAAAAGCATTACATGAAATTCTTTTGCTTTCAAAGAACGTGATTATCTTTCAAAGCAAAGCTTCTACAGAGAATAAGAACACTGTTCTAACTGTTAACCATACTTTGACATATCCCAAACAGACGCTTCTCATTTCAGAGTAGCACATGTGCGTTTCTCACAAAAGCATTTCATGAAATTCATACACTTTCAAAGAACGTGATTATATTTCAAAGTAAAGCTTCTACAGAGAAAAGGAACACTGTTCTCACTTTTTACCATACTTTGACATATCCCAAACAGACGCTTCTCATTCAGAGTAACACATGTGCGTTTCTCACAAAAGCATTTCATGAAATTCATACACTTTCAAAGAACGTGATTATCTTTCAAAGTAAAGCTTCTACAGAGAAAAGGAACACTGTTCTCACTTTTAACCATACTTTGACATATCCCAAACAGACGCTTCTCATTTCAGAGTAACACATGTGCGTTTCTCACAAAAGCATTTCATGAAATTCATACACTTTCAAAGAACGTGATTATCTTTCAAAGTAAAGCCTCTATAGAGAAAAGGAACACTGTTCTCACTTTTAACCATACTTTGACATATCCCAAACAGACGCTTCTCATTTCATAGTAACACATGTGCGTTTCTCACAAAATCATTACATGAAATTCTTTTGCTTTCAAAGAACGTGATTATCTTTCAAAGCAAAACTTCTACAGAGAAAACGAACACTGTTCTCACTTTTAAACATACTTTTACTTATTCAAACAGACGCTACTCATTTCAGAGTAACACATGTGCGCTTCTCACAAAAGCATTTCATGAAATTCATGCACATTCAAAGAACGAGATTACCTTTAAAAGTAAAGCTTCTACAGAGAAAAGGAACACTGTTCTCACTTTTAACCATACTTTGACTTATCCGAACAGACGCTTCTCATTTCAGATTAACACATGTGCGTTTCTCACAAAAGCATTACATGAAATTCTTTTGCTTTCAAAGAACGTGATTATCTTTCAAAGCAAAGCTTCTACAGAGAAAAGGAACACTGTTCTCACTTTTCACCATACTTTGACATATCCCAAACAGACGCTTCTCATTTCAGAGTAGCACATGTGCGTTTCTCAAAAAAGCATTTCATGAAATTCATACACTTTCAAAGAACGTGATTATCTTTCAAAGTAAAGCTTCTACAGAGAAAAGGAACACTGTTCTCACTTTTAACCATACTGTGTCATATCCCAAACAGACGCTTCTCATTTCAGAGTAACACATGTGCGTTTCTCACAATAGCATTTCATGAAATTCATACACTCTCAAAGAACGTGATTATCTTTCAAAGTAAAGTTTCTACAGAGAAAAGGAACACTGTTCTCACTTTTAACCATACTTTGACATATCACAAATTGATGCTACTCATTTCAGAGTAACACAGGTGCGTTTCAAACAAAAGCATTACATGAAATTCTTTTGCTTTCCAAGAACGTGATTATCTTTCAAAGCAAAGCTTCTACAGAGAAAAGGAACACTGTTCTCACTTTTAACCATATTTTGACATATCCCAAACTGACGCTTCTCATTTGAGAGTAACACATGTGCGTTTCTCACAAAAGCATATCATGAAAGTCATACACTTTCAAAGAACGTGATTATCTTTCAAAGAAAATCTTCTACAGTTTAAAAGGAACACTGTTCTCACTTTTAACCATACTTTGACATATCCCAAATAGACGCTTCTCATTTCAGAGTAACACATGTGCGTTTCTCACAAAAGCATTACATGAAATTCTTTTGCTTTCAAAGAACGTGATTATCTTTCAAAGCAAAGCTTCTACAGAGAATAAGAACACTGTTCTAACTGTTAACCATACTTTGACATATCCCAAACAGACGCTTCTCATTTCAGAGTAGCACATGTGCGTTTCTCACAAAAGCATTTCATGAAATTCATACACTTTCAAAGAACGTGATTATATTTCAAAGTAAAGCTTCTACAGAGAAAAGGAACACTGTTCTCACTTTTACCATACTTTGACATATCCCAAACAGACGCTTCTCATTCAGAGTAACACATGTGCGTTTCTCACAAAAGCATTTCATGAAATTCATACACTTTCAAAGAACGTGATTATCTTTCAAAGTAAAGCTTCTACAGAGAAAAGGAACACTGTTCTCACTTTTAACCATACTTTGACATATCCCAAACAGACGCTTCTCATTTCAGAGTAACACATGTGCGTTTCTCACAAAAGCATTTCATGAAATTCATACACTTTCAAAGAACGTGATTATCTTTCAAAGTAAAGCCTCTATAGAGAAAAGGAACACTGTTCTCACTTTTAACCATACTTTGACATATCCCAAACAGACGCTTCTCATTTCATAGTAACACATGTGCGTTTCTCACAAAATCATTACATGAAATTCTTTTGCTTTCAAAGAACGTGATTATCTTTCAAAGCAAAACTTCTACAGAGAAAACGAACACTGTTCTCACTTTTAAACATACTTTGACTTATCCAAACAGACGCTACTCATTTCAGAGTAACACATGTGCGTTTCTCACAAAAGCATATCATGAAATTCATACACTTTCAAAGAACGTGATTATCTTTCAAAGTAAAGCTTCTACAGAGAACAGGAACACTGCTCTCACTTTTAACCATACTTTGACATATCCCAAATAGACGCTTCTCATTTCAGAGTAACACATGTGCGTTACTCACAAAAGCATTACATGAACATCATACACTTTCAAAGAACGTGATTATCTTTCAAAGCAAAGCTTTTACAGAGAAAAGGAACACTGTTCTCACTTTTAACCATACTTTTACTTATTCAAACAGACGCTACTCATTTCAGAGTAACACATGTGCGCTTCTCACAAAAGCATTTCATGAAATTCATGCACATTCAAAGAACGAGATTACCTTTAAAAGTAAAGCTTCTACAGAGAAAAGGAACACTGTTCTCACTTTTAACCATACTTTGACTTATCCGAACAGACGCTTCTCATTTCAGAGTAACACATGTGCGTTTCTCACAAAAGCATTACATGAAATTCTTTTGCTTTCAAAGAACGTGATTATCTTTCAAAGCAAAGCTTCTACAGAGAAAAGGAACACTGTTCTCACTTTTCACCATACTTTGACATATCCCAAACAGACGCTTCTCATTTCAGAGTAGCACATGTGCGTTTCTCACAAAAGCATTTCATGAAATTCATACACTTTCAAAGAACGTGATTATCTTTCAAAGTAAAGCTTCTACAGAGAAAAGGAACACTGTTCTCACTTTTAACCATACTGTGTCATATCCCAAACAGACGCTTCTCATTTCAGAGTAACACATGTGCGTTTCTCACAAAAGCATTTCATGAAATTCATACACTCTCAAAGAACGTGATTATCTTTCAAAGTAAAGTTTCTACAGAGAAAAGGAACACTGTTCTCACTTTTAACCATACTTTGACATATCACAAATTGATGCTACTCATTTCAGAGTAACACAGGTGCGTTTCAAACAAAAGCATTACATGAAATTCTTTTGCTTTCCAAGAACGTGATTATCTTTCAAAGCAAAGCTTCTACAGAGAAAAGGAACACTGTTCTCACTTTTAACCATATTTTGACATATCCCAAACTGACGCTTCTCATTTGAGAGTAACACATGTGCGTTTCTCACAAAAGCATATCATGAAAGTCATACACTTTCAAAGAACGTGATTATCTTTCAAAGAAAATCTTCTACAGTTTAAAAGGAACACTGTTCTCACTTTTAACCATACTTTGACATATCCCAAATAGAGCGCTTCTCATTTCAGAGTAACACATGTGCGTTTCTCACAAAAGCATTACATGAAATTCTTTTGCTTTCAAAGAACGTGATTATCTTTCAAAGCAAAGCTTCTACAGAGAATAAGAACACTGTTCTAACTGTTAACCATACTTTGACATATCCCAAACAGACGCTTCTCATTTCAGAGTAGCACATGTGCGTTTCTCACAAAAGCATTTCATGAAATTCATACACTTTCAAAGAACGTGATTATATTTCAAAGTAAAGCTTCTACAGAGAAAAGGAACACTGTTCTCACTTTTTACCATACTTTGACATATCCCAAACAGACGCTTCTCATTCAGAGTAACACATGTGCGTTTCTCACAAAAGCATTTCATGAAATTCATACACTTTCAAAGAACGTGATTATCTTTCAAAGTAAAGCTTCTACAGAGAAAAGGAACACTGTTCTCACTTTTAACCATACTTTGACATATCCCAAACAGACGCTTCTCATTTCAGAGTAACACATGTGCGTTTCTCACAAAAGCATTTCATGAAATTCATACACTTTCAAAGAACGTGATTATCTTTCAAAGTAAAGCCTCTATAGAGAAAAGGAACACTGTTCTCACTTTTAACCATACTTTGACATATCCCAAACAGACGCTTCTCATTTCAGAGTAACACATGTGCGTTTCTCACAAAATCATTACATGAAATTCTTTTGCTTTCAAAGAACGTGATTATCTTTCAAAGCAAAACTTCTACAGAGAAAACGAACACTGTTCTCACTTTTAAACATACTTTGACTTATCCAAACAGACGCTACTCATTTCAGAGTAACACATGTGCGTTTCTCACAAAAGCATATCATGAAATTCATACACTTTCAAAGAACGTGATTATCTTTCAAAGTAAAGCTTCTACAGAGAACAGGAACACTGCTCTCACTTTTAACCATACTTTGACATATCCCAAATAGACGCTTCTCATTTCAGAGTAACACATGTGCGTTACTCACAAAAGCATTACATGAACATCATACACTTTCAAAGAACGTGATTATCTTTCAAAGCAAAGCTTTTACAGAGAAAAGGAACACTGTTCTCACTTTTAACCATACTTTTACTTATTCAAACAGACGCTACTCATTTCAGAGTAACACATGTGCGCTTCTCACAAAAGCATTTCATGAAATTCATGCACATTCAAAGAACGAGATTACCTTTAAAAGTAAAGCTTCTACAGAGAAAAGGAACACTGTTCTCACTTTTAACCATACTTTGACTTATCCGAACAGACGCTTCTCATTTCAGAGTAACACATGTGCGTTTCTCACAAAAGCATTACATGAAATTCTTTTGCTTTCAAAGAACGTGATTATCTTTCAAAGCAAAGCTTCTACAGAGAAAAGGAACACTGTTCTCACTTTTCACCATACTTTGACATATCCCAAACAGACGCTTCTCATTTCAGAGTAGCACATGTGCGTTTCTCAAAAAAGCATTTCATGAAATTCATACACTTTCAAAGAACGTGATTATCTTTCAAAGTAAAGCTTCTACAGAGAAAAGGAACACTGTTCTCACTTTTAACCATACTGTGTCATATCCCAAACAGACGCTTCTCATTTCAGAGTAACACATGTGCGTTTCTCACAATAGCATTTCATGAAATTCATACACTCTCAAAGAACGTGATTATCTTTCAAAGTAAAGTTTCTACAGAGAAAAGGAACACTGTTCTCACTTTTAACCATACTTTGACATATCACAAATTGATGCTACTCATTTCAGAGTAACACAGGTGCGTTTCAAACAAAAGCATTACATGAAATTCTTTTGCTTTCCAAGAACGTGATTATCTTTCAAAGCAAAGCTTCTACAGAGAAAAGGAACACTGTTCTCACTTTTAACCATATTTTGACATATCCCAAACTGACGCTTCTCATTTGAGAGTAACACATGTGCGTTTCTCACAAAAGCATATCATGAAAGTCATACACTTTCAAAGAACGTGATTATCTTTCAAAGAAAATCTTCTACAGTTTAAAAGGAACACTGTTCTCACTTTTAACCATACTTTGACATATCCCAAATAGACGCTTCTCATTTCAGAGTAACACATGTGCGTTTCTCACAAAAGCATTACATGAAATTCTTTTGCTTTCAAAGAACGTGATTATCTTTCAAAGCAAAGCTTCTACAGAGAATAAGAACACTGTTCTAACTGTTAACCATACTTTGACATATCCCAAACAGACGCTTCTCATTTCAGAGTAGCACATGTGCGTTTCTCACAAAAGCATTTCATGAAATTCATACACTTTCAAAGAACGTGATTATATTTCAAAGTAAAGCTTCTACAGAGAAAAGGAACACTGTTCTCACTTTTACCATACTTTGACATATCCCAAACAGACGCTTCTCATTCAGAGTAACACATGTGCGTTTCTCACAAAAGCATTTCATGAAATTCATACACTTTCAAAGAACGTGATTATCTTTCAAAGTAAAGCTTCTACAGAGAAAAGGAACACTGTTCTCACTTTTAACCATACTTTGACATATCCCAAACAGACGCTTCTCATTTCAGAGTAACACATGTGCGTTTCTCACAAAAGCATTTCATGAAATTCATACACTTTCAAAGAACGTGATTATCTTTCAAAGTAAAGCCTCTATAGAGAAAAGGAACACTGTTCTCACTTTTAACCATACTTTGACATATCCCAAACAGACGCTTCTCATTTCATAGTAACACATGTGCGTTTCTCACAAAATCATTACATGAAATTCTTTTGCTTTCAAAGAACGTGATTATCTTTCAAAGCAAAACTTCTACAGAGAAAACGAACACTGTTCTCACTTTTAAACATACTTTGACTTATCCAAACAGACGCTACTCATTTCAGAGTAACACATGTGCGTTTCTCACAAAAGCATATCATGAAATTCATACACTTTCAAAGAACGTGATTATCTTTCAAAGTAAAGCTTCTACAGAGAAAAGGAACACTGTTCTCACTTTTAACCATACTTTGACATATCCCAAATAGACGCTTCTCATTTCAGAGTAACACATGTGCGTTTCTCACAAAAGCATTACATGAAATTCTTTTGCTTTCAAAGAACGTGATTATCTTTCAAAGTAAAGCTTCTACAGAGAAAAGGAACACTGTTCTTACTTTTAACCATAATTTGTCATATCCCAAACAGACGCTTCTCATTTTAGAGTAACACATGTGCGTTTCTCATAAAAGCATTTCATGAAATTCATACACTTTCAAAGAACGTGATTATCTTTCAAAGTAAAGCTTCTCAGAGAAAAGGAACACTGTTCTCACTTTTAACCATACTTTGACATATCCCAAACAGACGCTTCTCATTTCAGAGTAACACATGAGCATTTCTCACAAAAGCATTTCATGAAATTCATGCACTTTCAAAGAACGTGATTACCTTTAAAAGTAAAGCTTCTACAGAGAAAAGGAACACTGTTCTCACTTTTAACCATACTTTGACTTATCCAAACAGACGCTTCTCATTTCAGAGTAGCACATGTGCGTTTCTCACAAAAGCATTTCATGAAATTCATACACTTTCAAAGAACGTGATTATCTTTCAAAGTAAAGCTTCTACAGAGAAAAGGAACACTGTTCTCACTTTTAACCATACTTTGACATATCCCAAACAGACGCTTCTCATTTCAGAGTAACACATGTTCGTTTCTCACAAAAGCATTTCATGAAATTCATACACTTTCAAAGAACGTGATTATCTTTCAAAGTAAAGCCTCTATAGAGAAAAGGAACACTGTTCTCACTTTTAACCATACTTTGACATATCCCAAACAGACGCTTCTCATTTCAGATTAACACATGAGCGTTTCTCACAAAAGCATTTCATGAAATTCATAAACTTTCAAAGAACGTGATAATTTTTCAAAGTAAAGCTTCTACAGAGAAAAGGAACACTGTTTTCACTTTTAACCATACTTTGACTTATTCAAACGGACTCTACTCATTTCAGAGTAACACATGTGCGTTTTTCACAAAAGCATTTCATGAAATTCATGCACTTTCAAAGAACGTGATTACATTTAAAAGTAAAGCTTCTACAGAGAAAAGGAACACTGTTCTCAATTTTAACCATACTTTGACATATCCCAAACAGACGCTTCTCATTTCAGAGTAACACATGTGCGTTTCTCACAAAAGCATTAAATGAAATTCTTTTGCTTTCAAAGAAGGTGATTATCTTTCAAAGCAAAACTTCTACAGAGAAAACGAACACTGTTCTCACTTTTAAACATACTTTGACTTATCCAAACAGACGCTACTCATTTCAGAGTAACACATGTGCGTTTCTCACAAAAGCATATCATGAAATTCATACCCTTTCAAAGAACGTGATTATCTTTCAAAGTAAAGCTTCTACAGAGAACAGGAACACTGCTCTCACTTTTAACCATACTTTGACATATCCCAAATAGACGCTTCTCATTTCAGAGTAACACATGTGCGTTACTCACAAAAACATTACATGAAATTCTTTTGCTTTCAAAGAACGTGATTATCTTTCAAAGCAAAGCATCTACAGAGAAAAGGAACACTGTTCTCACTTTTCACCATTCTTTGACATATCAAAACAGACGCTTCTCATTTCAGAGTAACACATGTGCGTTTCTCACAAAAGCATTTCATGAAATTCATTCACTTTCAAAGAACGTGATTATATTTCAAAGTAAAGCTTCTACAGAGAAAAGGAACACTGTTCTCACTTTTACCATACTTTGACATATCCCAAACAGACGCTTCTCATTCAGAGTAACACATGTGCGTTTCTCACAAAAGCATTTCATGAAATTCATACACTTTCAAAGAACGTGATTATCTTTCAAAGTAAAGCTTCTACAGAGAAAAGGAACACTGTTCTCACTTTTAACCATACTTTGACATATCCCAAACAGACGCTTCTCATTTCAGAGTAACACATGTGCGTTTCTCACAAAAGCATTTCATGAAATTCATACACTTTCAAAGAACGTGATTATCTTTCAAAGTAAAGCCTCTATAGAGAAAAGGAACACTGTTCTCACTTTTAACCATACTTTGACATATCCCAAACAGACGCTTCTCATTTCATAGTAACACATGTGCGTTTCTCACAAAATCATTACATGAAATTCTTTTGCTTTCAAAGAACGTGATTATCTTTCAAAGCAAAACTTCTACAGAGAAAACGAACACTGTTCTCACTTTTAAACATACTTTGACTTATCCAAACAGACGCTACTCATTTCAGAGTAACACATGTGCGTTTCTCACAAAAGCATATCATGAAATTCATACACTTTCAAAGAACGTGATTATCTTTCAAAGTAAAGCTTCTACAGAGAACAGGAACACTGCTCTCACTTTTAACCATACTTTGACATATCCCAAATAGACGCTTCTCATTTCAGAGTAACACATGTGCGTTACTCACAAAAGCATTACATGAAATTCTTTTGCTTTCAAAGAACGTGATTATCTTTCAAAGTAAAGCTTCTACAGAGAAAAGGAACACTGTTCTTACTTTTAACCATAATTTGTCATATCCCAAACAGACGCTTCTCATTTTAGAGTAACACATGTGCGTTTCTCATAAAAGCATTTCATGAAATTCATACACTTTCAAAGAACGTGATTATCTTTCAAAGTAAAGCTTCTACAGAGAAAAGGAACACGGTTCTCACTTTTAACCATACTTTGACATATCCCAAACAGACGCTTCTCATTTCAGAGTAACACATGAGCATTTCTCACAAAAGCATTTCATGAAATTCATGCACTTTCAAAGAACGTGATTACCTTTAAAAGTAAAGCTTCTACAGAGAAAAGGAACACTGTTCTCACTTTTAACCATACTTTGACTTATCCAAACAGACGCTTCTCATTTCAGAGTAGCACATGTGCGTTTCTCACAAAAGCATTTCATGAAATTCATACACTTTCAAAGAACGTGATTATCTTTCAAAGTAAAGCTTCTACAGAGAAAAGGAACACTGTTCTCACTTTTAACCATACTTTGACATATCCCAAACAGACGCTTCTCATTTCAGAGTAACACATGTTCGTTTCTCACAAAAGCATTTCATGAAATTCATACACTTTCAAAGAACGTGATTATCTTTCAAAGTAAAGCTTCTACAGAGAAAAGGAACACTGTTCTCACTTTTAACCATACTTTGACATATCCCAAACAGACGCTTCTCATTTCAGATTAACACATGAGCGTTTCTCACAAAAGCATTTCATGAAATTCATAAACTTTCAAAGAACGTGATAATTTTTCAAAGTAAAGCTTCTACAGAGAAAAGGAACACTGTTTTCACTTTTAACCATACTTTGACTTATTCAAACGGACTCTACTCATTTCAGAGTAACACATGTGCGTTTTTCACAAAAGCATTTCATGAAATTCATGCACTTTCAAAGAACGTGATTACATTTAAAAGTAAAGCTTCTACAGAGAAAAGGAACACTGTTCTCAATTTTAACCATACTTTGACATATCCCAAACAGACGCTTCTCATTTCAGAGTAACACATGTGCGTTTCTCACAAAAGCATTAAATGAAATTCTTTTGCTTTCAAAGAAGGTGATTATTTTTCAAAGCAAAACTTCTACAGAGAAAACGAACACTGTTCTCACTTTTAAACATACTTTGACTTATCCAAACAGACGCTACTCATTTCAGAGTAACACATGTGCGTTTCTCACAAAAGCATATCATGAAATTCATACCCTTTCAAAGAACGTGATTATCTTTCAAAGTAAAGCTTCTACAGAGAACAGGAACACTGCTCTCACTTTTAACCATACTTTGACATATCCCAAATAGACGCTTCTCATTTCAGAGTAACACATGTGCGTTACTCACAAAAACATTACATGAAATTCTTTTGCTTTCAAAGTACGTGATTATCTTTCAAAGCAAAGCATCTACAGAGAAAAGGAACACTGTTCTCACTTTTCACCATTCTTTGACATATCAAAACAGACGCTTCTCATTTCAGAGTAGCACATGTGCGTTTCTCACAAAATCATTACATGAAATTCTTTTGCTTTCAAAGAACGTGATTATCTTTCAAAGAAAAGCTTCTACAGAGAAAAGGAACACTGTTCTTACTTTTAACCATACTTTGTCATATCCCAAACAGACGCTTCTCATTTTAGAGTAACACATGTGCGTTTCTCATAAAAGCATTTCATGAAATTCATACACTTTCAAAGAACGTGATTATCTTTCAAAGTAAAGCTTCTCAGAGAAAAGGAACACGGTTCTCACTTTTAACCATATTTTGACATATCCCAAACAGACGCTTCTCATTTCAGAGTAACACATGTGTGTATCTCACAAAAGCCTTTCATGAAATTCATACACTTTCAAAGAACGTGATTATCTTTCAAAGTAAAGCTTCTACAGAGAAAAGGAACACTGTTCTCACTTTTAACCATACTTTGACATATCCCAAACAGACGCTTCTCATTTCAGATTAACACATGTGCGTTTCTCACAAAAGCATTTCATGAAATTCATATACTTTCAATGAACGTGATTATCTTTCAAAGTAAAGCTTCCACAGAGAAAACGAACACTGTTCTCACTTTTTACCATACTTTGACATATCCCAAACAGACGCTTCTCATTTCAGAGTAACACATGTGCGTTTCTCACAAAAGCATTTCATGAAATTCATACACTTTCAAAGAACGTGATTATCTTTCAAAGCAAAGCATATACAGAGAAAAGGAACACTGTTCTCACTTTTAACCATACTTTGACATATCCCAAACAGACGCTTCTCATTTCAGAGTAACACATGAGCGTTTCTCACAAAAGCATTTCATGAAATTCATGCACTTTCAAAGAACGTGATTACCTTTAAAAGTAAAGCTTCTACAGAGAAGGAACCCTGTTCTCAATTTTAACCATACTTTGACATATCCCAAACAGACGCTTCTCATTTCAGAGTAACACATGTGCGTTTCTCACAAAAGCATTACATGAAATTCTTTTGCTTTCAAAGAACGTTATTATCTTTCAAAGCAAAGCTTCTAAAGAGAAAAGAAACAGGCTTCTCACTTTTAACCGTACTTGGACTTATCCAAACAGACGCTTCTCATTTCAGAGTAACACATGTGCATTACTCAAAAAAGCATATCATGAAATTCATACAGTTTCAAAGAACGTGATTATCTTTCAAAGTAAAGCTTCTACAGAGAAAAGGAACACTGTTCTCACTTTTAACCATACTTTGAAATATCCCAAACAGACGCTTCTCATTTCAGAGTAACACAAGAGCGTTTCTCACAAAAGCATTTCATGAAATTCATACACTTTCAAAAAACGTGATTATCTTTCAAAGTAAAGCTTCTACATAGAAAAGGAACACTGTTCTCACTTTTAACCATACTTTGACATATCCCAAACAGACGCTTATCATTTCAGATTAACACATGAGCGTTTCTCAAAATAGCATTTCATGAAATTCATACACTTTCAATGAACGTGATTATCTTTCAAAGTAAAGCTTCTACAGAGAAAAGGAACACTGTTCTCACTTTTAACCATACTTTGACTTATTCAAACAGACGCTACACATTTCAGAGTAACACATGTGTATTTCTCACAAAAGCATTTCATGAAATTTATGCACTTTCAAAGAACGTGATTACCTTTAAAAGTAAAGCTTCTACAGAGAAAAGGAACACTGTTCTCACTTTTAACCATACTTTGACTTATCCAAACAGACGCTTCTCATTTCAGAGTAACACATGTGCGTTTCTCACAAAAGCATTACATGAAATTCTTTTGCTTTCAAAGAACGTGATTATCTTTCAAAGCAAAGCTTCTACAGAGAAAAGGAACACTGTTCTCACTTTTCACCATACTTTGACATATCACAAATTGACGCTTCTCATTTCAGTGTAACACAGGTGCGTTTCTCACAAAAGCATTACATGAAATTCTTTTCCTTTCAAAGAACGTGATTATCTTTCAATGCAAAGCTTCTACAGAGAAAAGGAACACTGTTCTCACTTTTAACCATACTTTCACATATCCCAAAGAGACACTTCTCATTTCAGAGTAACACATGTGCGTTTCTCACAAAAGAATTTCATGAAATTCATGCACTTTCAAAGAACATGATTACCTTTAAAAGTAAAGCTTCTACAGAGAAAAGGAACACTGTTCTCAATTTTAACCATACTTTGACATATCCCAAACAGACGCTTCTCATTTCAGAGTAACCCATGTGCGTTTCTCACAAAAGCATTACATGAAATTCTTTTGCTTTCAAAGAATGTGATTATCTTTCAAAGCAAAGCTTCTACAGAGAAAAGGAACACTGTTCTCACTTTTAACCATATTTGAAATATCCCAAACAGACGCTTCTCATTTCAGAGTAACACATGAGCGTTTCTCACAAAAGCATTTCATGAAATTCATACACTTTCAAAGAACGTGATTATCTTTCAAAGTAAAGCTTCTACATAGAAAAGGAACACTGTTCTCACTTTTAACCATACTTTGACATATCCCAAAGAGACGCTTCTCATTTCAGATTAACACATGAGCGTTTCTCACAAAAGCATTTCATGAAATTCATACACTTTCAATGAACGTGATTATCTTTCAAAGTAAAGCTTCTACAGAGAAAAGGAACACTGTTCTCACTTTTAACCATACTTTGACTTATTCAAACAGACGCTACTCATTTCAGAGTAACACATGTGCGTTTCTCACAAAAGCATTTCATGAAATTTATGCACTTTCAAAGAACGTGATTACCTTTAAAAGTAAAGCTTCTACAGAGAAAAGGAACACTGTTCTCACTTTTCACCATACTTTGACATATCCCAAACAGACGCTTCTCATTTCAGAGTAGCACATGTGCGTTTCTCACAAAAGAATTTCATGAAATTCATACACTTTCAAAGAACGTGATTATCTTTCAAAGTAAAGCTTCTACAGAGAAAAGGAACACTGTTCTCACTTTTAACCATACTGTGTCATATCCCAAACAGACGCTTCTCATTTCAGAGTAACACAGGTGCGTTTCTCACAAAAGCATTTCATGAAATTCATACACTTTCAAAGAACGTGATTATCTTTCAAAGTAAAGCTTCTACAGAGAAAAGGAACACTGTTCTCACTTTTAACCATACTTTGACATATCACAAATTGACGCTTCTCATTTCAGGGTAACACAGGTGCGTTTCTCACAAAAGCATTACATGAAATTCTTTTGCTTTCAAAGAACGTGATTATCTTTCAATGCAAAGCTTCTACAGAGAAAAGGAACACTGTTCTCACTTTTAACCATACTTTCACATATCCCAAACAGACGCTTCTCATTTCAGAGTAACACATGTGCGTTTCTCACAAAAGCATTTCATGAAATTCATGCACTTTCAAAGAACGTGATTACCTTTAAAAGTAAAGCTTCTACAGAGAAAAGGAACACTGTTCTCAATTTTAACCATACTTTGACATATCCCAAACAGAGGCTTCTCATTTCAGAGTAACCCATGTGCGTTTCTCAAAAAAGCATATCATGAAATGCATACACTTTCAAAGAACGTGATTATTTTTCAAAGTAAAGCTTCTACAGAGAAAAGGAACACTGTTCTCATATTTAACCATACTTTGACATATCCCAATCAGACGTTTCTCATTTCAGAGTAACACATGTGCGTTTCTCACAAAAGCATTACATGAAATTCTTTTGCTTTCAAAGAACGTGATTATCTTTCAAAGTATAGCTTCTACAGGGAAAAGGAACACTGTACTCAATTTTAACCATACTTTGACATATCCCAAACAGACGCTTCTCATTTCAGAGTAGCACATGAGCGTTTCTCACAAAAGCATTTCATGAAATCCATACACTTTCAAAGAACGTGATTATCTTTCAAAGTAAAGCTTCTAGAGAGAAAACGAATACTGTTCTCCCTTTTAACCATACTTTGACATATCCCAAACAGACGCTTCTCATTTCAGAGTAACAAATGTGCATTTCTCATAAAAGCATTTCCTGAAATTCATACACTTTCAAAGAACATGATTATCTTTCAAAGTAAAGCTTCTACAGAGAAAAGGAACACTGTTGTCACTTTTAACCATACTTTGACATATCCCAAACCGACGCTTCTCATTTCAGAGTAACACATGTGCGTTTCTCAAAAAGCATTTCATGACCATCATACACTTTCAAAGAACGTGAATATCTTTCAAAGTAAAGCTTCTACAGAGAAAAGGAACACTGTTCTCAATTTTAACCATACTTTGACATATCCCAAACAGACGCTTCTAATTTCAGATTAACACATGTGCGTTTCTCACAAAAGCATTTCATGAAATTCATATACTTTCAATGAACGTGATTATCTTTCAAAGTAAAGCTTCCACAGAGAAAACGAACACTGTTCTCACTTTTACCATACTTTGACATATCCCAAACAGACGCTTCTCATTTCAGAGTAACACATGTGCGTTTCTCACAAAAGCATTTCATGAAATCCATACACTTTCAAAGAACGTGATTATCTTTCAAAGCAAAGCATATACAGAGAAAAGGAACACTGTTCTCACTTTTAACCATACTTTGACATATCCCAAACAGACGCTTCTCATTTCAGAGTAACACATGAGCGTTTCTCACAAAAGCATTTCATGAAATTCATGCACTTTCAAAGAACGTGATTACCTTTAAAAGTAAAGCTTCTACAGAGAAGGAACACTGTTCTCAATTTTAACCATTCTTTGACATATCCCAAAACGACGCTTCTCATTTCAGAGTAACACATGTGCGTTTCTCACAAAAGCATTACATGAAATTCTTTTGCTTTCAAAGAACGTTATTATCATTCAAAGCAAAGCTTCTAAAGAGAAAAGAAACAGGCTTCTCACTTTTAACCATACTTGGACTTATCCAAACAGACGCTTCTCATTTCAGAGTAACACATGTGCATTACTCAAAAAAGCATATCATGAAATTCATACAGTTTCAAAGAACGTGATTATCTTTCAAAGTAAAGCTTCTACAGAGAAAACGAACACTGTTCTCACCTTTAACCATACTTTGACATATCCCAAACAGACGCTTCACATTTCAGATTAACACATGAGCGTTTCTCACAAAAGCATTTCATGAAATTCATACACTTTCAAAGAACGTGATTATCATTCAAATAAAGCTTCTACAGAGAAAAGGAACACTGGTCTCACTTTTAACCATACTTTGACTTATTCAAACAGACGCTACTCATTTCAGAGTAACACATGTGCGTTCTCAGAAAAGCATTTCATGAAAGTCATGCACTTTCAAAGAACGTGATTACCTTTAAAAGTAAAGCTTCTACAGAGAAAAGGAACACTGTTCTCAATTTTAACCATACTTTGACATATCCCAAACAGACGCTTCTCATTTCAGAATAACACATGTGCGTTTCTCACAAAAGCATTTCATGAAATTCTTTTGCTTTCAAAGAACATGATTATCTTTCAAAGCAAAGCTTCTACAGAGAAAAGGAACACTGTTCTCACTTTTAACCATACTTTGAAATATCCCAAACAGACGCTTCTCATTTCAGAGTAACACAAGAGCGTTTCTCACAAAAGCATTTCATGAAATTCATACACTTTCAAAGAACGTGATTATCTTTCAAAGTAAAGCTTCTACATAGAAAAGGAACACTGTTCTCACTTTTAACCATACTTTGACATATCCCAAACAGACGCTTCTCATTTCAGATTAACACATGAGCGTTTCTCAAAATAGCATTTCATGAAATTCATACACTTTCAATGAACGTGATTATCTTTCAAAGTAAAGCTTCTACAGAGAAAAGGAACACTGTTCTCACTTTTAACCATACTTTGACTTATTCAAACAGACGCTACACATTTCAGAGTAACACATGTGTATTTCTCAAAAAAAGCATTTCATGAAATTTATGCACTTTCAAAGAACGTGATTACCTTTAAAAGTAAAGCTTCTACAGAGAAAAGGAACACTGTTCTCACTTTTAACCATACTTTGACTTATCCAAACAGACGCTTCTCATTTCAGATTAACACATGTGCGTTTCTCACAAAATCATTACATGAAATTCTTTTGCTTTCAAAGAACGTGATTATCTTTCAAAGAAAAGCTTCTACAGAGAAAAGGAACACTGTTCTTACTTTTAACCATACTTTGTCATATCCCAAACAGACGCTTCTCATTTCAGAGTAACACATGTGCGTTTCTCACAAAAGCATTTCATGAAATTCATACACTTTCAAAGAACGTGATGATCTTTCAAAGTAAAGCTTCTCAGAGAAAAGGAACACGGTTCTCACTTTTAACCATATTTTGACATATCCCAAACAGACGCTTCTCATTTCAGAGTAACACATGTGTGTATCTCACAAAAGCCTTTCATGAAATTCATACACTTTCAAAGAACGTGATTATCTTTCAAAGTAAAGCTTCTACAGAGAAAAGGAACACTGTTCTCACTTTTAACCATACTTTGACATATCCCAAACAGACGCTTCTCATTTCAGATTAACACATGTGCGTTTCTCACAAAAGCATTTCATGAAATTCATTTACTTTCAATGAACGTGATTATCTTTCAAAGTAAAGCTTCCACAGAGAAAACGAACACTGTTCTCACTTTTTACAATACTTTGACATATCCCAAACAGACGCTTCTCATTTCAGAGTAACACATGTGCGTTTCTCACAAAAGCATTTCATGAAATTCATACACTTTCAAAGAACGTGATTATCTTTCAAAGAAAAGCTTATACAGAGAAAAGGAACACTGTTCTCACTTTTAACCATACTGTGTCATATCCCAAACAGACGCTTCTCATTTCAGAGTAACACATGTGCGTTTCTCAAAAAAGCATTTCATGAAATTCATGCACTTTCAAAGAACGTGATTACCTTTAAAAGTAAAGCTTCTACAGAGAAGGAACACTGTTCTCACTTTTAACCATACTTTGACATATCCCAAACAGACGCTTCTCATTTCAGAGTAACACATGTGCGTTTCTCACAAAAGCATTACATGAAATTCTTTTGATTTCAAAGAACGTTATTATCTTTCAAAGCAAAGCTTCTAAAGAGAAAAGAAACAGGCTTCTCACTTTTAACCATACTTGGACTTATCCAAACAGACGCTTCTCATTTCAGAGTAACACATGTGCATTACTCAAAAAAGCATATCATGAAATTCATACAGTTTCAAAGAACGTGATTATCTTTCAAAGTAAAGCTTCTACAGAGAAAACGAACACTGTTCTCACTTTTAACCATACTTTGACATATCCCAAACAGACGCTTCTCATTTTAGAGTAACACATGTGCGTTTCTCATAAAAGCATTTCATGAAATTCATGCACTTTCAAAGAACGTGATTACCTTTAAAAGTAAAGCTTCTACAGAGAAAAGGAACACTGTTCTCAATTTTAACCATACTTTGAAATATCCCAAACAGACGCTTCTCATTTCAGAATAACACATGTGCGTTTCTCACAAAAGCATTTCATGAAATTCTTTTGCTTTCAAAGAACATGATTATCTTTCAAAGCAAAGCTTCTACAGAGAAAAGGAACACTGTTCTCACTTTTAACCATACTTTGAAATATCCCAAACAGACGCTTCTCATTTCAGAGTAACACAAGAGCGTTTCTCACAAAAGCATTTCATGAAATTCATACACTTTCAAAGAACGTGATTATCTTTCAAAGTAAAGCTTCTACATAGAAAAGGAACACTGTTCTCACTTTTAACCATACTTTGACATATCCCAAACAGACGCTTCTCATTTCAGATTAACACATGAGCGTTTCTCAAAATAGCATTTCATGAAATTCATACACTTTCAATGAACGTGATTATCTTTCAAAGTAAAGCTTCTACAGAGAAAAGGAACACTGTTCTCACTTTTAACCATACTTTGACTTATTCAAACAGACGCTACACATTTCAGAGTAACACATGTGTATTTCTCACAAAAGCATTTCATGAAATTTATGCACTTTCAAAGAACGTGATTACCTTTAAAAGTAAAGCTTCTACAGAGAAAAGGAACACTGTTCTCACTTTTAACCATACTTTGACTTATCCAAACAGACGCTTCTCATTTCAGATTAACACATGTGCGTTTCTCACAAAATCATTACAAGAAATTCTTTTGCTTTCAAAGAACGTGATTATCTTTCAAAGAAAAGCTTCTACAGAGAAAAGGAACACTGTTCTTACTTTTAACCATACTTTGTCATATCCCAAACAGACGCTTCTCATTTTAGAGTAACACATGTGCGTTTCTCATAAAAGCATTTCATGAAATTCATACACTTTCAAAGAACGTGATTATCTTTCAAAGTAAAGCTTCTCAGAGAAAAGGAACACGGTTCTCACTTTTAACCATATTTTGACATATCCCAAACAGACGCTTCTCATTTCAGAGTAACACATGTGTGTATCTCACAAAAGCCTTTCATGAAATTCATACACTTTCAATGAACGTGATTATCTTTCAAAGTAAAGCTTCCACAGAGAAAACGAACACTGTTCTCACTTTTACCATACTTTGACATATCCCAAACAGACGCTTCTCATTTCAGAGTAACACATGTGCGTTTCTCACAAAAGCATTTCATGAAATTCATACACTTTCAAAGAACGTGATTATCTTTCAAAGCAAAGCATATACAGAGAAAAGGAACACTGTTCTCACTTTTAACCATACTTTGACATATCCCAAACAGACGCTTCTCATTTCAGAGTAACACATGAGCGTTTCTCACAAAAGCATTTCATGAAATTCATGCACTTTCAAAGAACGTGATTACCTTTAAAAGTAAAGCTTCTACAGAGAAGGAACACTGTTCTCAATTTTAACCATACTTTGACATATCCCAAACCGACGCTTCTCATTTCAGAGTAACACATGTGCGTTTCTCACAAAAGCATTACATGAAATTCTTTTGCTTTCAAAGAACGTTATTATCTTTCAAAGCAAAGCTTCTAAAGAGAAAAGAAACAGGCTTCTCACTTTTAACCATACTTGGACTTATCCAAACAGACGCTTCTCATTTCAGAGTAACACATGTGCATTACTCAAAAAAGCATATCATGAAATTCATACAGTTTCAAAGAACGTGATTATCTTTCAAAGTAAAGCTTCTACAGAGAAAACGAACACTGTTCTCACTTTTAACCATACTTTGACATATCCCAAACAGACGCTTCTCATTTCAGATTAACACATGAGCGTTTCTCACAAAAGCATTTCATGAAATTCATACACTTTCAAAGAACGTGATTATCATTCAAATAAAGCTTCTACAGAGAAAAGGAACACTGGTCTCACTTTTAACCATACTTTGACTTATTCAAACAGACGCTACTCATTTCAGAGTAACACATGTGCGTTCTCACAAAAGCATTTCATGAAATTCATGCACTTTCAAAGAACGTGATTACCTTTAAAAGTAAAGCTTCTACAGAGAAAAGGAACACTGTTCTCAATTTTAACCATACTTTGACATATCCCAAACAGACGCTTCTCATTTCAGATTAACATATGATCGTTTCTCACAAAAGCATTTCATGAAATGCACACACTTTCAAAGAACGTGATTATATTTCAAAGTAAAGCTTCTACAGAGAAAGTTAACACTGTTCTCACTTTTAACCATACATTGACTTATCCAAACAGACGCTTCTCATTTCAGAGTAACACACGTGCGTTTCTCACAAAAGCATATCATGAAATTCATACACTTTCAAGGAACGTGATTATCTTTCATAGTAAAGCTTCTATGAGAACAGGAACACTGTTCTCACTTTTAACCATACTTTGACATATCCCAAATAGACGCTTCTCATTTCAGAGTAACACATGTGCGTTTCTCACAAAAGCATTACATGAAATTCTTTTGCTTTCAAAGAACGTGATTATCTTTCAAAGCAAAGCATCTACAGAGAAAAGGAACACTGTTCTCACTTTTCACCATTCTTTCACATATCACAAACAGACGCTTCTCATTTCAGAGTAGCACATGTGTGTTTCTCACAAAAGCATATCATGAAATTCATACACTATCAAAGAACGTGATTATCTTTCAAAGTAAAGCTTCTACAAAGAAAAGGAACACTGTTCTCACTTTTAACCATACTGTGTCATATCCCAAACAGACGCTTCTCATTTCAGAGTAACACATGTGCGTTTCTCACAATAGCATTTCTTGAAATTCATACACTTTCAAAGAACGTGATTATCTTTCAAAGTAAAGCTTCTACAGAGAAAAGGAACACTGTTCTCACTTTTAACCATACTTTGACATATCCCAAACAGACGCTTCTCATTTGAGATTAACACATGTGCGTTTCTCACAAAAGCATTTCATGAAATTCTTTTGCTTTCAAAGAACGTGATTATCTTTCAAAGCAAAGCTTCTACAGAGAAAAGGAACACTGTTCTCACTTTTTACCATACTTTGACTTATCACAAACCGACGCTTCTCATTTCAGAGTAACACATGTGCGTTTCTCACAAAAGCATATCATGAAATTCATAAACTTTCAAAGAACGGGATTATCATTCAAAGTAAAGCTTCTACAGAGAAAATGATCACTGTTCTCACTTTTAACCATTCTTTTACATATCCCAAACAGACGCTTCTCATTTCAGAGTAACACATGTGCGTTTCTCACAAAAGCATTTCATGAAATTCATACACTTTCAAAGAACGTGATTAGCTTTCAAAGTAAAGCATCTACAGAGAAAAGGAACACTGTTCTCAATTTTAACCATACTTTGACATATCCCAAATAGACGCTTCTCATTTCAGATTAACACATGAGCATTTCTCACAAAAGCATTTCATGAAATTCATACACTTTCAAAGAACGTGATTATCTTTCAAATAAAGCTTCTACAGAGATAAGTCACACTGTTCTCACTTTTAACCATACTTTGACTTATCCAAACAGACGATTCTCATTTCAGAGTAAGACATGTGCGTTTCTCACAAAAGCATATCATGAACATCATACACTTTCAAAGAACGTGATTATCTTTAAAGTAAAGCTTCTACAGGGAAAAGGAACACTGTTCTCAATTTTAACCATACTTTGACATACCCCAAACAGACGCTTCTCATTTCAGATTAACACATGAGCGTTTCTCACAAAAGCATTTCATGAAATTCATACACTTTCAAAGAACGTGATTATCTTTCAAAGTAAAGATTCTACAGAGAAAAGGACAAATGTTCTCACTTTTAACCATACTTTGACTTATCCGAACAGACGCTTCTCATTTCAGAGTAACACATGTGCGTTTCTCACAAAAGCATTTCATGACCATCATACACTTTCAAAGAACGTGAATATCTTTCAAAGTAAAGCTTCTACAGAGAAAAGGAACACTGTTCTCAATTTTAACCATACTTTGACATATCCCAAACAGACGCTTATCATTTAAGAGTAACACATGAGCGTTTCTCACAAAAGCATTTCATGAAATTCATACAATTTCAAAGAACGTGATTATCTTTCAAAGTAAAGCTTCTACAGAGAAAAGGAACACTGTTCTCACTTTTAACCATACTTTGACATATCTCAAACAGACGCTTCTCATTTCAGAGTAACACATGTGCGTTTCTCACAAAAGCATTACATGAAATTCTTTTGCTTTCAAAGAACGTGATTATCTTTCAAAGCAAAGCTCCTACAGAGAAAAGGAACACTGTTCTCACTTTTAACCATACTTTGACAGATCCCAAACAGACGCTTCTCATTTCAGAGTAGCACATGTGCGTTTCTCACAAAAGCATTTCATGAAATTCATACACTTTCAAAGAACGTGATTATCTTTCAAATTAAAGCTTCTAGAGAGAAAACGAATACTGTTCTCCCTTTTAACCATACTTTGACATATCCCAAACAGACGCTTCTCCTTTCAGAGTAACAAATGTGCATTTCTCATAAAAGCATGTCATGAAATTCATACACTTTCAAAGAACGTGATTATCTTTCAAAGTAAAGCTTCTACAGAGAATACGAACACTGTTCTCACTTTTAACCATACTTTGACATATCCCAAACAGACGCTTCTCATTTCAGAGTAACACATGTGCGTTTCTCACAAAAGCATTACATGAAATTCTTTGCTTTCAAAGAACGTGATTATCTTTCAAAGTAAAGCTTCTACAGAGAAAAGGACAACTGTTCTCACTTTTAACCATACTTTGACTTATCCAAACAGACGCTTCTCATTTCAGAGTAACACATGTGCGTTTCTCACAAAAGCAATTCATGACCATCATACACTTTCAAAGAACGTGAATATCTTTCAAAGTAAAGCTTCTACAGAGAAAAGGAACACTGTTCTCACTTTTAACCATACTTTGACATATCCCAAACAGACGCTTCTCATTTCAGATTAACACATGAGCGTTTCTCAAAATAGCATTTCATGAAATTCATACACTTTCAATGAACGTGATTATCTTTCAAAGTAAAGCTTCTACAGAGAAAAGGAACACTGTTCTCACTTTTAACCATACTTTGACTTATTCAAACAGACGCTACACATTTCAGAGTAACACATGTGTATTTCTCACAAAAGCATTTCATGAAATTTATGCACTTTCAAAGAACGTGATTACCTTTAAAAGTAAAGCTTCTACAGAGAAAAGGAACACTGTTCTCACTTTTAACCATACTTTGACTTATCCAAACAGACGCTTCTCATTTCAGATTAACACATGTGCGTTTCTCACAAAATCAATACATGAAATTCTTTTGCTTTCAAAGAACGTGATTATCTTTCAAAGAAAAGCTTCTACAGAGAAAAGGAACACTGTTCTTACTTTTAACCATACTTTGTCATATCCCAAACAGACGCTTCTCATTTTAGAGTAACACATGTGCGTTTCTCATAAAAGCATTTCATGAAATTCATACACTTTCAAAGAACGTGATTATCTTTCAAAGTAAAGCTTCTCAGAGAAAAGGAACACGGTTCTAACTTTTAACCATATTTTGACATATCCCAAACAGACGCTTCTCATTTCAGAGTAACACATGTGTGTATCTCACAAAAGCATTTCATGAAATTCATACACTTTCAAAGAACGTGATTATCTTTCAAAGCAAAGCATATACAGAGAAAAGGAACACTGTTCTCACTTTTAACCATACTTTGACATATCCCAAACAGACGTTTCTCATTTCAGAGTAACACATGAGCGTTTCTCACAAAAGCATTTCATGAAATTCATACACTTTCAAAGAACGTGATTACCTTTAAAAGTAAAGCTTCTACAGAGAAGGAACACTGTTCTCAATTTTAACCATACTTTGACATATCCCAAACCGACGCTTCTCATTTCAGAGTAACACATGTGCGTTTCTCACAAAAGCATTACATGAAATTCTTTTGCTTTCAAAGAACGTTATTATCTTTCAAAGCAAAGCTTCTAAAGAGAAAAGAAACAGGCTTCTCACTTTTAACCATACTTGGACTTATCCAAACAGACGCTTCTCATTTCAGAGTAACACATGTGCATTACTCAAAAAAGCATATCATGAAATTCATACAGTTTCAAAGAACGTGATTATCTTTCAAAGTAAAGCTTCTACAGAGGAAACGAACACTGTTCTCACTTTTAACCATACTTTGACATATCCCAAACAGACGCTTCTCATTTCAGAGCAACACATGAGCGTTTCTCACAAAAGCATTTCATGAAATTCATACACTTTCAAAGAACGTGATTATCATTCAAATAAAAGCTTCTACAGAGAAAAGGAACACTGGTCACACTTTTAACCATACTTTGACTTATTCAAACAGACGCTACTCATTTCAGAGTAACACATGTGCGTTCTCACAAAAGCATTTCATGAAATTCATGCACTTTCAAAGAACGTGATTACCTTTAAAAGTAAAGCTTCTACAGAGAAAAGGAACACTGTTCTCAATTTTAACCATACTTTGACATATCCCAAACAGACGCTTCTCATTTCAGATTAACATATGATCGTTTCTCACAAAAGCATTTCATGAAATGCACACACTTTCAAAGAACGTGATTATATTTCAAAGTAAAGCTTCTACAGAGAAAGGGAACACTGTTCTCACTTTTAACCATACTTTGACTTATCCAAACAGACGCTTCTCATTTCAGAGTAACACACGTGCGTTTCTCACAAAAGCATATCATGAAATTCATACACTTTCAAAGAACGTGATTATCTTTCATAGTAAAGCTTCTATGAGAACAGGAACACTGTTCTCACTTTTAACCATACTTTGACATATCCCAAATAGACGCTTCTCATTTCAGAGTAACACATGTGCGTTTCTCACAAAAGCATTACATGAAATTCTTTTGCTTTCAAAGAACGTGATTATCTTTCAAAGCAAAGCATCTACAGAGAAAAGGAACACTGTTCTCACTTTTCACCATTCTTTCACATATCACAAACAGACGCTTCTCATTTCAGAGTAGCACATGTGTGTTTCTCACAAAAGCATTTCATGAAATTCATACACTTTCAAAAAACTTGATTACCTTTAAAAGTAAAGCTTCTACAGAGAAGAGGAACACTGTTCTCACTTTTAACCATACTTTGACATATCCCAAACAGACGCTTCTCATTTCAGAGTAACACATGTTCGTTTCTCACAAAAGCATATCATGAAATTCATACACTTTCAAAGAACGTGATTATCTTTCAAAGTAAAGCTTCTACAGAGAAAAGGAACACTGTTCTCACTTTTAACCATATTTTGACATATCCCAAACAGACGCTTCTCATTTGAGAGTAACACATGTGCGTTTCTCACAAAAGCATATCATGAAATTCATACACTTTCAAAGAACGTGATTATCTCTCAAAGAAAATCTTCTACAGTTTAAAAGGAACACTGTTTTCACTTTTAACCATACTTTGACATATCCAAAATAGACGCTTCTCATTTCAGAGTAACACATGTGCGTTTCTCACAAAAGCATTTCATGAAATTCATGCACTTTCAAAGAACGTGATTACATTTAACAGTAAAGATTCTACAGAGAAAAGGAACACTGTTCTCAATTTTAACCATACTTTGACATATCCCAAACAGACGCTTCTCATTTCAGAGTAACAGATGTGCGTTTCTCACAAAAAGCATTACATGAAATTCTTTTGCTTTCAAAGAACGTGATTATCTTTCAAAGCAAAGCTTCTACAGAGAAAAGGAACACTGTTCTCACTTTTAACCATACTTTGACATATCACAAACCGACGCTTCTCATTTCAGAGTAACACATGTGCGTTTCTCACAAAAGCATATCATGAAATTCATAAACTTTCAAAGAACGGGATTATCATTCAAAGTAAAGCTTTTACAGAGAAAAGGATCACTGTTCTCACTTTTAACCATACTTTGACATATCCCAAACAGACGCTTCTCATTTCAGAGTAACACATGTGCGTTTCTCACAAAAGCATTTCATGAAATTCATACACTTTCAAAGAACGTGATTAGCTTTCAAAGTAAAGCATCTACAGAGAAAAGGAACACTGTTCTCAATTTTAACCATACTTTGACATATCCCAAATAGACGCTTCTCATTTCAGATTAACACATGAGCGTTTCTCAAAAAAGCATTTCATGAAATTCATACACTTTCAAAGAACGTGATTATCTTTCAAATAAAGCTTCTACAGAGATAGTCACACTGTTCTCACTTTTAACCATACTTTGACTTATCCAAACAGACGATTCTCATTTCAGAGTAAGACATGTGCGTTTCTCACAAAAGCATATCATGAACATCATACACTTTCAAAGAACGTGATTATCTTTAAAGTAAAGCTTCTACAGGGGAAAGGAACACTGTTCTCAATTTTAACCATACTTTGACATACCCCAAACAGACGCTTCTCATTTCAGATTAACACATGAGCGTTTCTCACAAAAGCATTTCATGAAATTCATACACTTTCAAAGAACGTGATTATCTTTCAAAGTAAAGCTTCTACAGAGAAAAGGACAACTGTTCTCACTTTTAACCATACTTTGACTTATCCGAACAGACGCTTCTCATTTCAGAGTAACACATGTGCGTTTCTCACAAAAGCATTTCATGACCATCATACACTTTCAAAGAACGTGAATATCTTTCAAAGTAAAGCTTCTACAGAGAAAAGGAACACTGTTCTCAATTTTAACCATACTTTGACATATCCCAAACAGACGCTTATCATTTAACAGTAACACATGAGCGTTTCTCACAAAAGCATTTCATGAAATTCATACAATTTCAAAGAACGTGATTATCTTTCAAAGTAAAGCTTCTACAGAGAAAAGGAACACTGTTCTCACTTTTAACCATACTTTGACATATCTCAAACAGACGCTTCTCATTTCAGAGTAACACATGTGCGTTTCTCACAAAAGCATTACATGAAATTCTTTTGCTTTCAAAGAACGTGATTATCTTTCAAAGCAAAGCTTCTACAGAGAAAAGGAACACTGTTCTCACTTTTAACCATACTTTGACAGATCCCAAACAGACGCTTCTCATTTCAGAGTAACACATGTGCGTTTCTCACAAAAGCATTTCATGAAATTCATACACTTTCAAAGAACGTGATTATCTTTCAAATTAAAGCTTCTAGAGAGAAAACGAATACTGTTCTCCCTTTTAACCATACTTTGACATATCCCAAACAGACGCTTCTCCTTTCAGAGTAACAAATGTGCATTTCTCATAAAAGCATGTCATGAAATTCATACACTTTCAAAGAACGTGATTATCTTTCAAAGTAAAGCTTCTACAGAGAATACGAACACTGTTCTCACTTTTAACCATACTTTGACATATCCCAAACAGACGCTTCTCATTTCAGAGTAACACATGTGCGTTTCTCACAAAAGCATTACATGAAATTCTTTGCTTTCAAAGAACGTGATTATCTTTCAAAGTAAAGCTTCTACAGAGAAAAGGACAACTGTTCTCACTTTTAACCATACTTTGACTTATCCAAACAGACGCTTCTCATTTCAGAGTAACACATGTGCGTTTCTCACAAAAGCAATTCATGACCATCATACACTTTAAAAGAACGTGAATATCTTTCAAAGTAAAGCTTCTACAGAGAACAGGAACACTGTTCTCACTTTTAACCATGCTTTGACATATCCCAAATAGACGCTTCTCATTTCAGAGTAACACATGTGCGTTTCTCACAAAAGCATTTCATAATATTCATACACTTTCAAAGAACGTGATTATCTTTCAAATTAAAGCTTCTACAGAGAAAAGGAACACGGTTCTCACTTTTAACCATACTTTGACATATCCCAAACAGACGCTTCTCATTTCAGAGTAACACATGTGCGTTTCTCACAAAAGCATTTCATGAAATTCATACACTTTCAAAGAACGTGATTATCTTTAAAGTAAAGCTTCTACAGAGGAAAGGAACACTGTTCTCAATTTTAACCATACTTTGACATATCCCAAACAGACGCTTCTCATTTCAGATTAACACATGGGCGTTTCTCACAAAAGCATTTCATGAAATTCATACACTTTCAAAGAACGTGATTATCTTTCAAAGTAAAGCTTCTACAGAGAAAAGGACAACTGTTCTCACTTTTAACCATACTTTGACTTATCCAAACAGATGCTTCTCATTTCAGAGTAACACATGTGGTTTTCTCACAAAAGCATTTCATGACCATCATACACTTTCAAAGAACGTGAATATATTTCAAAGTAAAGCTTCTACAGAGAAAAGGAACACTGTTCTCAATTTTAACCATAATTTGACATATCCCAAACAGACGCTTATCATTTCAGAGTAACACATGTGCGTTTCTCACAAAAGCATTTCATGAAATTCATACACTTTCAAAGAACGTGATTATCTTTCAAAGTAAAGCTTCTACAGAGAAAAGGAACACTGTTCTCACTTTTAACCATACTTTGACATATCCCAAACAGACGCTTCTCATTTCAGAGTAACACATGTATGTTTCTCACAAAAGCATATCATGAAATTCATACACTTTCAAAGAACGTGATTATCTTTCAAAGTAAAGCTTCTACAGAGAACAGGAACACTGTTCTCACTTTTAACCATGCTTTGACATATCCCAAATAGACGCTTCTCATATCAGAGTAACACATGTGCGTTTCTCACAAAAGCATTACATGAAATTCTTTTGCTTTCAAAGAACGTGATTATCTTTCAAAGCAAAGCTTCTACAGAGAAAAGGAACACTGTTCTCACTTTTCACCATACTTTGACATATCCCAAACAGACGCTTCTCATTTCAGAGTATCACATGTGCGTTTCTCACAAAAGCATTTCATGTAATTCATACACTTTCAAAGAACGTGATTATCTTTCAAAGTAAAGCTTCTACAGAGAAAAGGAACACTCTTCTCACTTTTAACCATACTTTGTCATATCACAAACAGACGCTTCTCATTTCAGAGTAACACATGTGCGTTTCTCACAAAAGCATTTCATGAAATTCATACACTTTCAAAGAACGTGTTTATCTTTCAAAGTAAAGCTTCTACAGAGAAAAGGAACACTGTTCGCACTTTTAAACATACTTTGACATATCCCAAACAGACGCTTCTCATTTCAGAGTAACACATGAGCGTTTCTTACAAAAGCATTTCATGAAATTCATACACTTTCAAAGAACGTGATTATCTTTCAAAGTAAAGCTTCTACAGGGAAAACGAACACTGTTCTCACTTTTAACCATACTTTGACATATCCCAAACAGACGCTTCTCATTTCAGAGCAACACATGTGCGTTTCTCACAAAAGCATTTCATGAAATTCTTTTGCTATCAAAGAACGTGATTATCTTTCAAAGCAAAGCTTCTACAGTGAAAAAGAACACTGTTCTCACTTTTAACCCTACTTTGTCATATCCCAAACAGACGCTTCACAATTCAGAGTAACACATGTGCGTTTCTCACAAAAGCATTTCATGAAATTCATACATTCAAAGAACGTGATTATCGTTCAAATTAAAGCCTCTACAGAGAAAAGGAACACTGTTCTCACTTTTAACCATACTTTGACATATCCCAAACAGACGCTTCTCATTTCAGATTAACACATGAGCGTTTCTCACAAAAGCATTTCATGAAATTCATACACTTTCAAAGAACGTGATTATCTTTCAAAGTAAAGCTTCTACAGAGAAAAGGAACACTGTTCTCACTTTTAACCATACTTTGACATATCCAAAACAGACGCTTCTCATTTCAGTGTAACACATGTGCGTTTCTCACAAAAGCATTTCATGAACATCCTACACTTTCAAAGAACGTGATTATCTTTCAAAGCAAAGCATCTACAGAGGAAAGGAACACTGTTCTCACTTTTAAACATACGTTGACATATCCCAAACAGACGCTTCTCATTTCAGAGTAACACATGAGCGTTTCTCAGAAAAGCATTTCATGAAATTCATACACTTTCAAGGAACGTGATTATCTTTCAAAGTAAAGCTTCTACAGAGAAAAGGAACACTGTTCTCACTTTTAAACATACTTTGACTTATTCAAACAGACGCTACTCATTTCAGAGTAACACATGTGCGTTTCTCACAAAAGCATTTCATGAAATTCAGGCACTTTCAAAGAATGTGATTATCCTTCAAAGTAAAGCTTCTACAGAGAACAGGAAGACTGTTCTCACTTTTAACCATGCTTTGACATATCCCAAATAGACGCTTCTCATATCAGAGTAACACATGTGCGTTTCTCACAAAAGCATTACATGAAATTCTTTTGCTTTCAAAGAACGTGATTATCTTTCAAAGCAAAGCTTCTACAGAGAAAAGGAACACTGTTCTCACTTTTAACCATACTTTGACTTATCCCAAACAGACGCTTCTCATTTCAGAGTAACACATGTGCGTTTCTCACAAAAGCATTACATGAAATTCTTTTGCTTTCAAAGAACGTGATTATCTTTCAAACCAAAGCTTCTACAGAGAAAAGGAACACTGTTCTCACTTTTCACCATGCTTTGACATATCCCAAACAGACTCTTCTCATTTCAGAGTAGCACTTGTGCGTTTCTCACAAAAGCATTTCATGTAATTCATACACTTTCAAAGAACGTGATTATCTTTCAAATTAAAGCTTCTACAGAGAAAAGGAACACTCTTCTCACTTTTAACAATACTTTGTCATATCCCAAACAGACGCTTCTCATTTCAGAGTAACACATGTGCGTTTCTCACAAAAGCATTTCATGAAATTCCATACCCTTTCAAAGAACGTGATTATCTTTCAAAGTAAAGCTTCTACCGAGAAAAGGAACACTGTTCTCACTTTTAACCATACTTTGACATATCCCAAACAGATGCATCTCATTTCAGAGTAAAACATGTCGTATCTCACAAAAGCCTTTCATGAAATTCATACACTTTCAAAGAACATGATTATCTTTCAAAGTAAAGCTTCTACAGAGAAAAGGAACACTGTTCTCACTTTTAACCATACTTTGACGTATCCCAAATAGACGCTTCTCATTTCAGATTAACACATGTGCGTTTCTCAAAAAAGCATTTCATGAAATTATTTTGCTTTAAAAGAACGTGATTATCTTTCAAAGCAAAGCTTCTACAAAGAATAGGAACACTGTTCTCACTGTTAACCATACTTTGACATATCACAAACAGACGCTTCTCATTTCAGAGTAGCACATGTGCGTTTCTCACAAAAGCATTTCATGAAATTCATACACTTTCAAAGAACGTGATTATCTTTCAAAGTAAAGCGTCTACAGAGAAAAGGAACACAGTTCTCACTTTTAACCATACTTTGACATATCCCAAACAGACGCTTCTCATTTCAGAGTAACACATGTGCGTATCTCACAAAAGCATTTCATGAAATTCATACACTTTCAAAAAACGTGATTATCTTTCAAAATAAAGCTTCTACAGAGAAAAGGAACACTGTTCTCACTTTTAACCATACTTTGACATATCCCAAACAGACGCTTCTCATTTCAGAGTAACACATGAGCGTTTCTCACAAAAGCATTTCATGAAATTCATACACTTTCAAAGAACGTGATTATCTTTCAAAGTAAAGCTTCTACAGAGAAAACGAACACTGTTCTCACTTTCAACCATATTTTGACATATCCCAAACAGACGCTTCTCATTTCAGAGTAACACATGTGCGTTTCTCACAAAAGCATTTCATGAAATTCATACTCTTTCAAAGAACGTGATTATATTTCAAAATAAAGCCTTCTACAGAGAAAACGAACACTGTTCTCACTTTTAACCATACTTTGACATATCCCAAACAGACGCTTCTCATTTCAGAGCAACACATGTGCGTTTCTCACAAAAGCATTTCAAGAAATTCTTTTGCTATCAAAGAACGTGATTATCTTTCAAAGCAAAGCTTCTGCAGTGAAAAAGAACACTGTTCTCACTTTTAACCATACTTTGTCATATCCCAAACAGACGCTTCACATTTCAGAGTAACACATGTGCGTATCTCACAAAAACCTTTCATGAAATTCATACACTTTCAAAGAACATGATTATCTTTCAAAATAAAGCTTCTACAGAGAAAAGGAACACTGTTCTCACTTTTAACCATACTTTGACGTATCCCAAATAGACGCTTCTCATTTCAGAGTAACACATGTGCTTTTCACAAAAAAGCATTACATGAAATTATTTTGCTTTCAAAGAACGTGATTATCTTTCAAAGCAAAGCTTCTACAAAGAATAGGAACACTGTTCTCACTGTTAACCATACTTTGACATATCCCAAACAGATGCTTCTCATTTCAGAGTAGCACATGTGCGTTTCTCACAAAAGCATTTCATGAAATTCATACACTTTCAAAGAACGTGATTATCTTTCAAAGTAAAGCTTCTACAGAGAAAAGGAACACGGTTCTCACTTTTAACCATACTTTGACATATCCCAAACAGACGCTTCTCATTTCAGAGTAACACATGTGCGTATCTCACAAAAGCATTTCATGAAATTCAGGCACTTTCAAAGAATGTGATTATCCATAAAAGTAAAGCTTCTACAGAGAACAGGAAGACTGTTCTCACTTTTAACCATGCTTTGACATATCCCAAATAGACGCTTCTCATATCAGAGTAACACATGTGCGTTTCTCACAAAAGCATTACATGAAATTCTTTTGCTTTCAAAGAACGTGATTATCTTTCAAAGCAAAGCTTCTACAGAGAAAAGGAACACTGTTCTCACTTTTAACCATACTTTGACTTATCCCAAACAGACGCTTCTCATTTCAGAGTAACACATGTGCGTTTCTCACAAAAGCATTACATGAAATTCTTTTGCTTTCAAAGAACGTGATTATCTTTCAAAGCAAAGCTTCTACAGAGAAAAGGAACACTGTTCTCACTTTTCACCATGCTTTGACATATCCCAAACAGACTCTTCTCATTTCAGAGTAGCACTTGTGCGTTTCTCACAAAAGCATTTCATGTAATTCATACACTTTCAAAGAACGTGATTATCTTTCAAATTAAAGCTTCTACAGAGAAAAGGAACACTCTTCTCACTTTTAACAATACTTTGTCATATCCCAAACAGACGCTTCTCATTTCAGAGTAACACATGTGCGTTTCTCACAAAAGCATTTCATGAAATTCATACCCTTTCAAAGAACGTGATTATCTTTCAAAGTAAAGCTTCTACAGAGAAAAGGAACACGGTTCTCACTTTTAACCATACTTTGACATATCCCAAACAGATGCATCTCATTTCAGAGTAAAACATGTGCGTATCTCACAAAAGCCTTTCATGAAATTCGTACACTTTCAAAGAACATGATTATCTTTCAAAGTAAAGCTTCTACAGAGAAAAGGAACACTGTTCTCACTTTTAACCATACTTTGACGTATCCCAAATAGACGCTTCTCATTTCAGAGTAACACATGTGCGTTTCTCAAAAAAGCATTACATGAAATTATTTTGCTTTCAAAGAACGTGATTATCTTTCAAAGCAAAGCTTCTACAAAGAATAGGAACACTGTTCTCACTGTTAGCCATACTTTGACATATCACAAACAGACGCTTCTCATTTCAGAGTAGCACATGTGCGTTTCTCACAAAAGCATTTCATGAAATTCATACACTTTCAAAGAACGTGATTATCTTTCAAAGTAAAGCGTCTACAGAGAAAAGGAACACTGTTCTCACTTTTAACCATACTTTGACATATCCCAAACAGACGCTTCTCATTTCAGAGTAACACATGTGCGTATCTCACAAAAGCATTTCATGAAATTCATACACTTTCAAAAAACGTGATTATCTTTCAAAATAAAGCTTCTACAGAGAAAAGGAACACTGTTCTCACTTTTAACCATACTTTGACATATCCCAAACAGACGCTTCTCATTTCAGAGTAACACATGAGCGTTTCTCACAAAAGCATTTCATGAAATTCATACACTTTCAAAGAACGTGATTATCTTTCAAAGTAAAGCTTCTATAGAGAAAACGAACACTGTTCTCATTTTCAACCATATTTTGACATATCCCAAACAGACGCTTCTCATTTCAGAGTAACACATGAGCGTTTCTCACAAAAGCATTTCATGAAATTCATACACTTTCAAAGAACGTGATTATATTTCAAAATAAAGCCTTCTACAGAGAAAACGAACACTGTTCTCACTTTTAACCATACTTTGACATATCCCAAACAGACGCTTCTCATTTCAGAGCAACACATGTGCGTTTCTCACAAAAGCATTTCAAGAAATTCTTTTGCTATCAAAGAACGTGATTATCTTTCAAAGCAAAGCTTCTGCAGTGAAAAAGAACACTGTTCTCACTTTTAACCATACTTTGTCATATCCCAAACAGACGCTTCACATTTCAGAGTAACACATGTGCGTATCTCACAAAAACCTTTCATGAAATTCATACACTTTCAAAGAACATGATTATCTTTCAAAATAAAGCTTCTACAGAGAAAAGGAACACTGTTCTCACTTTTAACCATACTTTGACGTATCCCAAATAGACGCTTCTCATTTCAGAGTAACACATGTGCTTTTCTCAAAAAAGCATTACATGAAATTATTTTGCTTTCAAAGAACGTGATTATCTTTCAAAGCAAAGCTTCTACAAAGAATAGGAACACTGTTCTCACTGTTAACCATACTTTGACATATCCCAAACAGATGCTTCTCATTTCAGAGTAGCACATGTGCGTTTCTCACAAAAGCATTTCATGAAATTCATACACTTTCAAAGAACGTGATTATCTTTCAAAGTAAAGCTTCTACAGAGAAAAGGAACACGGTTCTCACTTTTAACCATACTTTGACATATCCCAAACAGACGCTTCTCATTTCAGAGTAACACATGTGCGTATCTCACAAAAGCATTTCATGAAATTCATACACTTTCAAAAAACGTGATTATCTTTCAAAGTAAAGCTTCTACAGAGAAAAGGAACACTGTTCTCACTTTTAACCATACTTTGACATATCCCAAACAGACGCTTCTCATTTCAGAGTAACACATGAGCGTTTCTCACAAAAGCATTTCATGAAATTCATACACTTTCAAAGAACGTGATTATCTTTCAAAGTAAAGCTTCTACAGAGAAAACGAACACTGTTCTCACTTTCAACCATATTTTGACATATCCCAAACAGACGCTTCTCATTTCAGAGTAACACATGAGCGTTTCTTACAAAAGCATTTCATGAAATTCATACACTTTCAAAGAACGTGATTATCTTTCAAAGTAAAGCTTCTACAGAGAAAATGAACACTGTTCTCACTTTTAACCATACTATGACATATCCCAAACAGACGCTTCTCATTTCAGAGCAACACATGTGCGTTTCTCACAAAAGCATTTCATGAAATTCTTTTGCTATCAAAGAACGTGATTATCTTTCAAAGCAAAGCTTCTACAGTGAAAAAGAACACTGTTCTCACTTTTAACCATACTTTGACATATCCCAAACAGACGCTTCTCATTTCAGAGTAACACATGTGCGTTTCTCACAAAAGCATTTCATGAAATTCATACACTTTCAAAGAACGTGATTATCTTTCAAAGTAAAGCTTCTACAGAGAAAAGGAACACTGTTCTCGCTTTTAACCATACTTTGACATATCCCAAACAGACGCTTCTCATTTCAGAGTAACAAATGTACGTTTCTCATAAAAGCATTTCATGAAATTCACACACTTTCAAAGAACATAATTATCTTTCAAAGTAAAGCTTCTACAGAGAAAAGGAACACTGTTCTCACTTTTAACCATACTTTGACATATCCAAAACAGACGCTTCTCATTTCAGTGTAACACATGTGCGTTTCTCACAAAAGCATTTCATGAACATCCTACACTTTCAAAGAACGTGATTATCTTTCAAAGCAAAGCATCTACAGAGAAAAGGAACACTGTTCTCACTTTTAAACATACTTTGACATATCCCAAACAGACGCTTCTCATTTCAGAGTAACACATGAGCGTTTCTCAGAAAAGCATTTCATGAAATTCATACACTTTCAAAGAACGTGATTATCTTTCAAAGTAAAGCTTCTACAGAGAAAAGGAACACTGTTCTCACTTTTAAACATACTTTGACTTATTCAAACAGACGCTACTCATTTCAGAGTAACACATGTGCGTTTCTCACAAAAGCATTTCATGAAATTCAGGCACTTTCAAAGAATGTGATTATCTTTCAAAGTAAAGCTTCTACAGAGAACAGGAAGACTGTTCTCACTTTTAACCATGCTTTGACATATCCCAAATAGACGCTTCTCATATCAGAGTAACACATGTGCGTTTCTCACAAAAGCATTACATGAAATTCTTTTGCTTTCAAAGAACGTGATTATCTTTCAAAGCAAAGCTTCTACAGAGAAAAGGAACACTGTTCTCACTTTTAACCATACTTTGACATATCCCAAACAGACGCTTCTCATTTCAGAGTAACACATGTGCGTTTCTCACAAAAGCATTACATGAAATTCTTTTGCTTTCAAAGAACGTGATTATCTTTCAAAGCAAAGCTTCTACAGAGAAAAGGAACACTGTTCTCACTTTTCACCATACTTTGATATATCCCAAACAGACTCTTCTCATTTCAGAGTAGCACTTGTGCGTTTCTCACAAAAGCATTTCATGTAATTCATACACTTTCAAAGAACGTGATTATCTTTCAAATTAAAGCTTCTACAGAGAAAAGGAACACTCTTCTCACTTTTAACCATACTTTGTCATATCCCAAACAGACGCTTCTCATTTCAGAGTAACACATGTGCGTTTCTCACAAAAGCATTTCATGAAATTCATACACTTTCAAAGAACGTGATTATCTTTCAAAGTAAAGCTTCTACAGAGAAAAGGAACACTGTTCGCACTTTTAAACATACTTTGACATATCCCAAACAGACACTTCTCATTTCAGATTAACACATGTGCGTTTCTCACAAAAGCATTTCATGAAATTCATACACTTTCAAAGAACGTGATTATCTTTCAAAGTAATGCTTCTACAGAGAAAAGGAACACTGTTCTCACTTTTACCATACTTTGACTTATCCAAACAGACGCTTCTCATTTCAGAGTAACACATGTGCATTTCTCACAAAAGCATATCATGAAATTCATACACTTTTAAAGAACGTGATTATCTTTCAAAGTAAAGCTGCTACAAAAAAAGGAACACTGTTCTCACTTTTAACCATACTTTGACATATCCCAAACAGACGCTTCTCATTTCAGAGTAGCACATGGGCGTTTCTCACAAAAGCATTTCATGAAATTCATACACTTTCAAAGAACGTGATTATCTTTCAAAGTAAAGCTTCTACAGAGAAAAGGAACACTGTTCTCACTTTTAACCATACTTTGACTTATTCAAACAGACGCTACTCATTTCAGAGTAACACATGTGCGGTTCTCACAAAAGCATTTCATGAAATTCATGCAGTTTCAAAGAACGTGATTACCTTTAAAAGTAAAGCTTCTACAGAGAAAAGCAAAACTGTTCTCACTTTTAACCATACTTTGACTTATCCAAAGAGACGCTTCTCATTTCAGATTAACACATGTGCGTTTCTCACAAAAGCATTACATGAAATTCTTTTGCTTTCAAAGAACGTGATTATCTTTCAAAGCAAAGCTTCTACAGATAAAAGGAACACTGTTCTCACTTTTAACCATACTTTGACATATCCCAAACAGACGCTTCTTATGTCAGAGTAGCACATGTGCGTTTCTCACAAAAGCATTTCATGAAATTCATACACTTTCAAAGAACGTGATTATCTTTCAAAGTAAAGCTTCTACAGAGAAAAGGAACACTGTTCTCACTTTTAACCATACTTTGACATATCAGAAATTGATGCTTCTCATTTCAGAGTAACACAGGTGCGTTTCTCACAAAAGCATTACATGAAATTCTTTTGCTTTCAAAGAACGTGATTATCTTTTAAAGCAAAGCTTCTACAGAGAAAAGGAACACTGTTCTCACTTTTAACCATATTTTGACATACCACAAACAGACGCTACTCTTTTGAGAGTAACACATGGGCGTATCTCACAAATGCATATCATGAAATTCATACACATTCAAAGAACGTGATTATCTTTCAAAGTAAATCTTCTACAGTTTAAAAGGAACACTGTTCTCACCTTTAACCATACTTTGACATATCCCAAACAGACGCTTCTCATTTCAGAGTAACACATGTGCGTTTCTCACAAAAGCATTTCATGAAATTCATACACTTTCAAAGAACGTGATTATCTTTCAAAGTAAAGCTTCTACAGAGAAAAGGAACACTGTTCTCACTTTTAACCATACTTTGACTTATTCAAACAGATGCTACTCTTTTCAGAGTAACACGTGTGCGTTTCTCACAAATGCATTTCATGGAATTCATGCACTTTCAAAGAACGTGATTACCGTTAAAAGTAAAGCTTCTACAGAGAAAAGGAACACTGTTCTCACTTTTAACCATACTTTGACATATCCCAAACAGACGCTTCTCATTTCAGAGTAACACATGTGCGTTTCTCACAAAAGCATTTCATGAAATTCATACACTTTCAAAGAACGTGATTATCTTTCAAAGCAAAGCTTCTACAGAGAAAAGAAACACTCTTCTCACTTTTAACCATACTTTGAAATATCCCAAAGAGACCCTTCTCATTTCAGAGTAACACATGAGCGTTTCTCACAAAAGCATTTCATGAAATTCATAAACTTTCAAAGAACGTGATTATCTTTCAAAGTAAAGCTTCTACAGAGAAAAGGAACACTGTTCTCACTTTTAACCATACTTTGACATATCCCAAACAGACGCTTCTCATTTCAGATTAACACATGGGCGTTTCTCACAAAAGCATTTCATTAAATTCATACACTTTCAAAGAACGTGATTATCTTTCAAAGTAAAGCTTCTACAGAGAAAAGGAACACTGTTCTCACTTTTAACCATACTTTGACTTATTCAAACAGATGCTACTCATTTCAGAGTAACACGTGTGCGTTTCTCACAAAAGCATTTCATGGAATTCATGCACTTTCAAAGAACGTGATTACCTTTAAAAGTAAAGCTTCTACAGAGAAAAGGAACACTGTTCTCACTTTTAACCATACTTTGACATATCCCAAACAGACGCTTCTCATTTCAGAGTAACACATGTGCGTTTCTCACAAAAGCATTTCATGAAATTCATACACTTTCAAAGAACGTGATTATCTTTCAAAGTAAAGCTTCTACAGAGAAAAGAAACACTCTTCTCACTTTTAACCATACTTTGAAATATCCCAAAGAGACCCTTCTCATTTCAGAGTAACACATGAGCGTTTCTCACAAAAGCATTTCATGAAATTCATAAACTTTCAAAGAACGTGATTATCTTTCAAAGTAAAGCTTCTACAGAGAAAAGGAACACTGTTCTCACTTTTAACCATACTTTGACATATCCCAAACAGACGCTTCTCATTTCAGATTAACACATGGGCGTTTCTCACAAAAGCATTTCATTAAATTCATACACTTTCAAAGAACGTGATTATCTTTCAAAGTAAAGCTTCTACAGAGATAAGGAACACTGTTCTCACTTTTAACCATACTTTGACTTATTCAAACAGACGCTACTCATTTCAGAGTAACACATGTGCGGTTCCCACAAAAGCATTTCATGAAAATCATGGAATTTCAAAGAACGTGATTACCTTTAAAAGTAAAGCTTCTACAGAGAAAAGCAACACTGTTCTCACTTTTAACCATACTTTGACTTATCCCAAACAGACGCTTCTCATTTCAGATTAACACATGTGCGTTTCTCACAAAAGCATTACATGAAATTCTTTTGCTTTCAAAGAACGTGATTATCTTTCAAAGCAAAGCTTCTACAGAGAAAAGGAACACTGTTCTCACTTTTAACCATACTTTGACATATCCCAAACAGACGCTTCTCATTTCAGAGTAGCACATGTGCGTTTCTCACAAAAGCATTTCATGATATTCATACACTTTCAAAGAACGTGATTATCTTTCAAAGTAAAGCTTCTACAGAGAAAAGGAAGACTGTTCTCACTTTTAACCATACTTTGACATATCAGAAATTGATGCTTCTCATTTCAGAGTAACACAGGTGCGTTTCTCACAAAAGCATTACATGGAATTCTTTTGCTTTCAAAGAACGTGATTATCTTTTAAAGCAAAGCTTCTACAGAGAAAACGAACACTGTTCTCACTTTTAACCATATTTTGACATATCCCAAACAGACGCTTCTCTTTTGAGAGTAACACATGTGCGTTTCTCACAAATGCATATCATGAAATTCATACACTTTCAAAGAACGTGATTATCTTACAAAGTAAATCTTCTACACTTTAAAAGGAACACTGTTCTCACCTTTAACCATACTTTGACATATCCCAAACAGACGCTTCTCATTTCAGAGTAACACATGTGCGTTTCTCACAAAAGCATTACATGAAATTCTTTTGCTTTCAAAGAACGTGATTATCTTTCAAAGCAAAGCTTCTACAGAGAATAAGAACACTGTTCTCACTGTTAACCATACTTTGACATATCCCAAACAGACGCTTCTCATTTCAGAGTAGCACATGTGCGTTTCTCACAAAAGCATTTCATGAAATTCATACACTTTCAAAGAATGTGATTATCTTTCAAAGTAAAGCTTCTACAGAGAAAAGGAACACTGTGCTCACTTTTGCCCATACTTTGACATATCCCAAACAGACGCTACTCATTTCAGAGTAACACATGTGCGTTTCTAAAAAAAGCATTTCATGAAATTCATACACTTTCAAAGAACGTGATTATCTTTCAAAGTAAAGCTTCTACAGAGAAAAGGAACACTGTTCTCACTTTTAACCATACTTTGTCATATCCCAAACAGACGCTTCTCATTTCAGAGTAACACATGTGCGTTTCTCACAAAAGCATTTCATGAAATTCATACACTTTCAAAGAACGTGATTATCTTTCAAATTAAAGCTTCTACAGAGAAAAGGAACACTGTTCTCACTTTTAACCATACTTTGACATATCCAAAACAGACGCTTCTCATTTCAGAGTAACACATGTGCGTTTCTCACAAAAGCATTTCATGAACATCCTACACTTTCAAAGAACGTGATTATCTTTCAAAGCAAAGCATCTACGGAGAAAAGGAACACTGTTCTCACTTTTAAACATACTTTGACATATCCCAAACAGACGCTTCTCATTTCAGAGTAACACATGGGCGTTTCTCAGAAAAGCATTTCATGAAATTCATACACTTTCAAAGAACGTGATTATCTTTCAAAGTAAAGCTTCTACAGAGAAAAGGAACACTGTTCCCACTTTTAAACATACTTTGACTTATTCAAACAGACGCTACTCATTTCAGAGTAACACATGTGCGTTTCTCACAAAAGCATTTCATGAAATTCAGGCACTTTCAAAGAACGTGATTACCTTTCAAAGTAAAGCTTCTACAGAGAAAAGGAACACTGTTCTCAATTTAACCATACTTTGACATATCCCAAACAGACGCTTCTCATTTCAGAGTAACACATGTGCGTTTCTCACAAAAGCATTACATGAAATTCTTTTGCTTTCAAAGAACGTGATTATATTTCAAAGCAAAGCTTCTACAGAGAAAAGGAACACTGTTCTCACTTTTAACCATACCTTGACTTATCCAAACATATGCTTCTCATTTCAGAGTAACACATGTGCGTTTCTCACAAAAGCATATCATGAAATTCATACACTTTCAAAGAACGTGATTATCTTTCAAAGTAAAGCTTCTACAGAGATAAGGAACACTGTTCTCACTTTTAACCATACTTTGACTTATTCAAACAGACGCTACTCATTTCAGAGTAACACATGTGCGGTTCTCACAAAAGCATTTCATGAAAATCATGGAATTTCAAAGAACGTGAATACCTTTAAAAGTAAAGCTTCTACAGAGAAAATCAACACTGTTCTCACTTTTAACCATACTTTGACTTATCCAAACAGACGCTTCACATTTCAGATTAACACATGTGCGTTTCTCACAAAAGCATTTCATGAAATTCATACACTTTCAAAGAACGTGATTATCTTTCAAAGTAAAGCTTCTACAGAGAAAAGGAACACTGTTCTCACTTTTAACCATACTGTGTCATATCCCAAACAGACGCTTCTCATTTCAGAGTAACACATGTGCGTTTTTCACAAAAGCATTTCATGAAATTCATACACTTTCAAAGAACGTGATTACCTTTAAAAGTAAAGCTTCTACAGAGAAAAGGAAGACTGTTCTCACTTTTAACCATACTTTGACATATCAGAAATTGATGCTTCTCATTTCAGAGTAACACAGGTGCGTTTCTCAGAAAAGCATTACATGGAATTCTTTTGCTTTCAAAGAACGTGATTATCTTTTAAAGCAAAGCTTCTACAGAGAAAAGGAACACTGTTCTCACTTTTAACCATATTTTGACATATCCCAAACAGACGCTTCTCTTTTGAGAGTAACACATGTGCGTTTCTCACAAATGCATATCATGAAATTCATACACTTTCAAAGAACGTGATTATCTTTCAAAGTAAAGCTTCTACAGAGAAAAGGAACACTGTTCTCACTTTTCACCATACTTTGACATATCCCAAACAGACGCTTCTCATTTCAGAGTAGCACATGTGCGTTTCTCACAAAAGCATTTCATGAATTTCATACACTTTCAAAGAACGTGATTATCTTTCAAAGTAAAGCTTCTACAGAGAAAAGGAACACTGTTCTCACTTTTAACCATACTGTGTCATATCCCAAACAGACGCTTCTCATTTCCGAGTAGCACATGTGCGTTTCTCACAAAAGCATTTCATGAAATTCATACACTTTCAAAGAACGTGATTATCTTTCAAAGTAAAGCTTCTACAGAGAAAAGGAACACTGTGCTCACTTTTTGCCATACTTTGACATATCCCAAACAGACGCTACTCATTTCAGAGTAACACATGTGCATTTCTAACAAAAGCATTTCATGAAATTCATACACTTTCAAAGAACGTGATTATCTTTCAAAGTAAAGCTTCTACAGAGAAAAGGAACACTGTTCTCACTTTTAACCATACGTTGTCCTATCCCAAACAGACGCTTCTCATTTCAGAGTAACACATGTGCTTTTCTCACAAAAGCATTTCATGAAATTCATACACTTTCAAAGAACGTGATTATCTTTCAAAGTAAAGCTTCTACAGAGAAAAGGAACACTGTTCTCACTTTTAACCATACTTTGACATATCCAAAACAGACGCTTCTCATTTCAGAGTAACACATGTGCGTTTCTCACAAAAGCATTTCATGAACATCCTACACTTTCAAAGAACGTGATTATCTTTCAAAGTAAAGCTTCTACAGAGAAAAGGAAAACTGTTCTCACTTTTAACCATACTTTGACATATCCCAAAGAGACCCTTCTCATTTCAGAGTAACACATGTGCGTTTCTCACAAAAGCATTTCATGAAATTCATAGACTTTCAAAGAACGTGATTATCTTTCAAAGTAAAGCTTCTACAGAGAAAAGGGACACTGTTCTCACTTTTAACCATACTTTGACATATCCCAAACAGACGCTTCTCATTTCAGATTAACACATGGGCGTTTCTCACAAAAGCATTTCATTAAATTCATACACTTTCAAAGAACGTGATTATCTTTCAAAGTAAAGCTTCTACAGAGAAAAGGAACACTGTTCTCACTTTTAACCATACTTTGACTTATTCAAACAGACGCTACTCATTTCAGAGTAACACATGTGCGGTTCCCACAAAAGCATTTCATGAAAATCATGGAATTTCAAAGAACGTGATTACCTTTAAAAGTAAAGCTTCTACAGAGAAAAGCAACACTGTTCTCACTTTTAACCATACTTTGACTTATCCAAACAGACGCTTCTCATTTCAGATTAACACATGTGCGTTTCTCACAAAAGCACTACATGAAATTCTTTTGCTTTCAAAGAACGTGATTATCTTTCAAAGCAAAGCTTCTACAGAGAAAAGGAACACTGTTCTCACTTTTAACCATACTTTGACATATCCCAAACAGACGCTTCTCATTTCAGAGTAGCACATGTGCGTTTCTCACAAAAGCATTTCATGATATTCATACACTTTCAAAGAACGTGATTATCTTTCAAAGTAAAGCTTCTACAGAGAAAAGGAAGACTGTTCTCACGTTTAACCATACTTTGACATATCAGAAATTGATGCTTCTCATTTCAGAGTAACACAGGTGCGTTTCTCACAAAAGCATTACATGGAATTCTTTTGCTTTCAAAGAACGTGATTATCTTTTAAAGCAAAGCTTCTATTTAGAAAAGGGACACTGTTCTCACTTTTAACCATATTTTGACATATCCCAAACAGACGCTTCTCTTTTGAGAGTAACACATGTGCGTTTCTCACAAATGCATATCATGAAATTCATACACTTTCAAAGAACGTGATTATCTTTCAAAGTAAATCTTCTACACTTTAAAAGGAACACTGTTCTCACCTTTAACCATACTTTGACATATCCCAAACAGACGCTTCTCATTTCAGAATAACACATGTGCGTTTCTCACAAAAGCATTACATGAAATTCTTTTGCTTTCAAAGAACGTGATTATCTTTCAAAGCAAAGCTTCTACAGAGAATAAGAACACTGTTCTCACTGTTAACCATACTTTGACATATCCCAAACAGACGCTTCTCATTTCAGAGTAGCACATGTGCGTTTCTCACAAAAGCATTTCATGAAATTCATACACTTTCAAAGAATGTGATTATCTTTCAAAGTAAAGCTTCTACAGAGAAAAGGAACACTGTGCTCACTTTTTGCCATACTTTGACATATCCCAAACAGACGCTACTCATTTCAGAGTAACACATGTGCGTTTCTAAAAAAAGCATTTCATGAAATTCATACACTTTCAAAGAACGTGATTATCTTTCAAAGTAAAGCTTCTACAGAGAAAAGGAACACTGTTCTCACTTTTAACCATACTTTGTCATATCCCAAACAGACGCTTCTCATTTCAGAGTAACACATGTGCTTTTCTCACAAAAGCATTTCATGAAATTCATACACTTTCAAAGAACGTGATTATCTTTCAAATTAAAGCCTCTACAGAGAAAAGGAACACTGTTCTCACTTTTAACCATACTTTGACATATCCAAAACAGACGCTTCTCATTTCAGAGTAACACATGTGCGTTTCTCACAAAAGCATTTCATGAACATCCTACACTTTCAAAGAACGTGATTATCTTTCAAAGCAAAGCATCTACAGAGAAAAGGAACACTGTTCTCACTTTTAAACATACTTTGACATATCCCAAACAGACGCTTCTCATTTCAGAGTAACACATGGGCGTTTCTCAGAAAAGCATTTCATGAAATTCATACACTTTCAAAGAACGTGATTATCTTTCAAAGTAAAGCTTCTACAGAGAAAAGGAACACTGTTCCCACTTTTAAACATACTTTGACTTATTCAAAAGACGCTACTCATTTCAGAGTAACACATGTGCGTTTCTCACAAAAGCATTTCATGAAATTCACGCACTTTCAAAGAACGTGATTACCTTTCAAAGTAAAGCTTCTACAGAGAAAAGGAACACTGTTCTCAATTTAACCATACTTTGACATATCCCAAACAGACGCTTCTCATTTCAGAGTAACACATGTGCGTTTCTCACAAAAGCATTACATAAAATTCTTTTGCTTTCAAAGAACGTGATTATATTTCAAAGCAAAGCTTCTACAGAGAAAAGGAACACTGTTCTCACTTTTAACCATACCTTGACTTATCCAAACAGACGCTTCTCATTTCAGAGTAACACATGTGCGTTTCTCACAAAAGCATATCATGAAATTCATACACTTTCAAAGAACGTGATTATCTTTCAAAGTAAAGCTTCTACAGAGATAAGGAACACTGTTCTCACTTTTAACCATACTTTGACTTATTCAAACAGACGCTACTCATTTCAGAGTAACACATGTGCGGTTTCTCACAAAAGCATTTCATGAAAATCATGGAATTTCAAAGAACGTGAATACCTTTAAAAGTAAAGCTTCTACAGAGAAAATCAACACTGTTCTCACTTTTAACCATACTTTGACTTATCCAAACAGACGCTTCACATTTCAGATTAACACATGTGCGTTTCTCACAAAAGCATTTCATGAAATTCATACACTTTCAAAGAACGTGATTATCTTTCAAAGTAAAGCTTCTACAGAGAAAAGGAACACTGTTCTCACTTTTAAACATACTGTGTCATATCCCAAACAGACGCTACTCATTTCAGAGTAACACATGTGCGTTTTTCACAAAAGCATTGCATGAAATTCATACACTTTCGAAGAACGTGATTATCTTTCAAAATAAAGCTTCTACAGAGAAAAGGAAGACTGTTCTCACTTTTAACCATACTTTGACATATCAGAAATTGATGCTTCTCATTTCAGAGTAACACAGGTGCGTTTCTCACAAAAGCATTACATGAAATTCTTTTGCTTTCAAAGAACGTGATTATCTTTTAAAGCAAAGCTTCTACAGAGAAAACGAACACTGTTCTCACTTTTAACCATATTTTGACATATCCCAAACAGACGCTTCTCTTTTGAGAGTAACACATGTGCGTTTCTCACAAATGCATATCATGAAATTCATACACTTTCAAAGAACGTGATTATCTTTCAAAGTAAAGCTTCTACAGAGAAAAGGAACACTGTTCTCACTTTTCACCATACTTTGACATATCCCAAACAGACGCTTCTCATTTCAGAGTAGCACATGTGCGTTTCTCACAAAAGCATTTCATGAATTTCATACACTTTCAAAAACGTGATTATCTTTCAAAGTAAAGCTTCTACACAGAAAAGGAACACTGTTCTCACTTTTAACCATACTGTGTCATATCCCAAACAGACGCTTCTCATTTCCGAGTAGCACATGTGCGTTTCTCACAAAAGCATTTCATGAAATTCATACACTTTCAAAGAACGTGATTATCTTTCAAAGTAAAGCTTCTACAGAGAAAAGGAACACTGTGCTCACTTTTGCCATACTTTGACATATCCCAAACAGACGCTACTCATTTCAGAGTAACACATGTGCATTTCTAACAAAAGCATTTCATGAAATTCATACACTTTCAAAGAACGTGATTATCTTTCAAAGTAAAGCTTCTACAGAGAAAAGGAACACTGTTCTCACTTTTAACCATACGTTGTCATATCCCAAACAGACGCTTCTCATTTCAGAGTAACACATGTGCGTTTCTCACAAAAGCATTTCATGAAATTCATACACTTTCAAAGAACGTGATTATCTTTCAAAGTAAAGCTTCTACAGAGAAAAGGAACACTGTTCTCACTTTTAACCATACTTTGACATATCCAAAACAGACGCTTCTCATTTCAGAGTAACACATGTGCGTTTCTCACAAAAGCATTTCATGAACATCCTACACTTTCAAAGAACGTGATTATCTTTCAAAGTAAAGCTTCTACAGAGAAAAGGAAAACTGTTCTCACTTTTAAACATACTTTGACATATCCCAAACAGACGCTTCTCATTTCAGAGTAACACATGGGCGTTTCTCAGAAAAGCATTTCATGAAATTCATACACTTTCAAAGAATGTGATTATCTTTCAAAGTAAAGCTTCTACAGAGAAAAGGAACACTGTTCCCACTTTTAAACATACTTTGACTTATTCAAACAGACGCTACTCATTTCAGAGTAACACATGTGCGTTTCTCACAAAAGCATTTCATGAAATTCAGGCACTTTCAAAGAACGTGATTACCTTTAAAAGTAAAGCTTCTACAGAGAAAAGGAACACTGTTCTCAATTTAACCATACTTTGACATATCCCAAAGAGACGCTTCTCATTTCAGAGTAACACATGTGCGTTTCTCACAAAAGCATTACATGAAATTCTTTTGCTTTCAAAGAACGTGATTATATTTCAAAGCAAAGCTTCTACAGAGAAAAGGAACACTGTTCTCACTTTTAACCATACTTTGACTTATCCAAACATATGCTTCTCATTTCAGAGTAACACATGTGCGTTTCTCACAAAAGCATATCATGAAATTCATACACTTTCAAAGAAAGTGATTATCTTTCAAAGTAAAGCTTCTACAGAGAAAAGGAACACTGTTCTCACTTTTAACCATACTTTGTCATATCGCAAACAGACGCTTCTCATTTCAGAGTAACACATTTGCGTTTCTCACAAAAGCATTTCATGAAATTCATACACTTTCAAAGAACGTGATTATCTTTCAAAGTAAAGCTTCTACAGAGAAAAGGAACACTGTTCTCACTTTTAACCATACTTTGACATATCCCAAACAGACGCTTCTCATTTCAGAGTAACACATGTGCGTTTCTCACAAAAGCATTTCATGAAATTCATGCACTTTCAAAGAACGTGATTACCTTTAAAAGTAAAGCTTCTACAGAGAAAAGGAACACTGTTCTCACTTTTAATCATACTTTGACATATCCCAAACAGACGCTTCTCATTTCAGAGTAATACATGTGCGTTTCTCACAAAAGCATTTCATGAAATTCATACACTTTCAAAGAACATGATTATCTTTCAAAGCAAAGCTTCTACAGAGAAAAGGAACACTGTTCTCACTTTTAACCATACTTTGAAATATCCCAAACAGACGCTTCTCATTTCAGAGTAACACATGAGCGTTTCTCACAAAAGCATTTCATGAAATTCATAAACTTTCAAAGAACGTGATTATCTTTCAAAGTAAAGCTTCTACAGAGAAAAGGAACACTGTTCTCACTTTTAACCATACTTTGACATATCCCAAACAGACGCTTCTCATTTCAGATTAACACATGGCTGTTTCTCACAAAAGCATTTCATTAAATTCATACACTTTCAAAGAACGTGATTATCTTTCAAAGTAAAGCTTCTACAGAGAAAAGGAACACTGTTCTCACTTTTAACCATACTTTGACTTATTCAAACAGACGCTACTCATTTCAGAGTAACACATGTGCGGTTCTCACAAAAGCATTTCATGAAATTCATGGAGTTTCAAAGAACGTGATTACCTTTAAAAGTAAAGCTTCTACAGAGAAAAGGAAGACTGTTCTCACTTTTAACCATACTTTGACTTATCCAAACAGACGCTTCTCATTTCAGATTAACACATGTGCGTTTCTCACAAAAGCATTACATGAAATTCTTTTGCTTTCAAAGAACGTGATTATCTTTCAAAGCAAAGCTTCTACAGAGAAAAGGAACACTGTTCTCACTTTTAACCATACTTTGACATATCAGAAATTGATGCTTCTCATTTCAGAGTAACACAGGTGCGTTTCTCACAAAAGCATTACATGGAATTCTTTTGCTTTCAAAGAACGTGATTATCTTTCAAAGTAAAGCTTCTACAGAGAAAAGGAACACTGTTCTCACTTTTAACCATACTTTGACATATCCCAAACAGACGCTTCTCATTTCAGAGTAACACATGTGCGTTTCTCACAAAAGCATTTCATGAAATTCATACACTTTCAAAGAACGTGATTATCTTTCAAAGTAAAGCTTCTACAGAGAAAAGGAACACTGTTCTCACTTTTAACCAAATTTTGACATATCCCAAACAGACGCTTTTCTTTTGAGAGTAACACATGTGCGTTTCTCACAAATGCATATCATGAAATTCATACACTTTCAAAGAACGTGATTATCTTTCAAAGTAAATCTTCTACACTTTAAAAGGAACACTGTTCTCACCTTTAACCATACTTTGACATATCCCAAACAGACGCTTCTCATTTCAGAGTAACACATGTGCGTTTCTCACAAAATCATTACATGAAATTCTTTTGCTATCAAAGAACGTGATTATCTTTCAAAGTAAAGCTTCTACAGAGAAAAGGAACACTGTGCTCACTTTTTACCATACTTTGACATATCCCAAACAGACGCTACTCATTTCAGAGTAACACATGTGCGTTTCTCACAAAAGCATTTCATGAAATTCATACACTTTCAAAGAACGTGATTATCTTTCAAAGTAAAGCATCTACAGAGAAAAGGAACACTGTTCTCACTTTTAACCATACTTTGTCATATCCCAAACAGACGCTTCTCATTTCAGAGTAACACATGTGCGTTTCTCACAAAAGCATTTCATGAAATTCATACACTTTCAAAGAACGTGATTATCTTTCAAAGTAAAGCCTCTACAGAGAAAAGGAACACTGTTCTCACTTTTAACCATACTTTGACATATCCAAAACAGACGCTTCTCATTTCAGAGTAACACATGTGCGTTTCTCACAAAAGCATTTCATGAACATCCTACACTTTCAAAGAACGTGATTATCTTTCAAAGCAAAGCATCTACAGAGAAAAGGAACACTGTTCTCACTTTTAATCATACTTTGACATATCCCAAACAGACGCTTCTCATTTCAGAGTAACACATGTGCTTTTCTCAGAAAAGCATTTCATGATTTCATACACTTTCAAAGAACGTGATTATCTTTCAAAGCAAAGCTTCTACAGAGAAAAGGAACACTGTTCTCACTTTTAACCATACTTTGACATATCCCAAACAGACGCTTCTCATTTCAGAGTAACACATGTGCGTTTCTCACAAAAGCATTTCATGATATTCATACACTTTCAAAGAACGTGATTATCTTTCAAAGTAAAGCTTCTACAGAGAAAAGGAACACTGTTCTCACCTTTAACCATACTTTGACATATCCCAAACAGACGCTTCTCATTTCAGATTAACACATGGGCATTTCTCAAAAAAGCCTTTCATTAAATTCATACACTTTCAAAGAACGTGATTATCTTTCAAAGTAAAGCTTCTACAGAGAAAAGGAACACTGTTCTCACTTTTAACCATACTTTGACTTATCCAAACAGATGCTACTCATTTCAGAGTAACACATGTGCGGTTCTCACAAAAGAATTTCATGAAATTCATGCAGTTTCAAAGAACGTGATTACCTTTAAAAGTAAAGATTCTACAGAGAAAAGCAGCACTGTTCTCACTTTTAACCATATTTTGACTAATCCAAACAGACGCTTCTCATTTCAGATTAACACATGTGCGTTTCTCACAAAAGCATTACATGAAATTCTTTTGCTTTCAAAGAACGTGATTATCTTTCAAAGCAAAGCTTCTACAGAGAAAAGGAACACTGTTCTCACTTTTAACCATACTTTGACATATCCCAAAGAGACGCTTCTCATTTCAGAGCAGCACTTGTGCGTTTCTCACAGAAGCATTTCATGAAATTCATACACTTTCAAAGAACGTGATTATCTTTCAAAGTAAAGCTTCTGCAGAGAAAAGGAACACTGTTCTCACTTTTAACCATACTGTGTCATATCCCAAACAGACGCTTCTCATTTCAGAGTAACACATGTGCGTTTCTCACAAAAGCATTTCATGAAATTCATACACTTTCAAAGAACGTGATTATCTTTCAAAGTAAAGCTTATACAGAGAAACGGAACACTGTGCTCACTTTTTACCATACTTTGACATATCCCAAACAGACGCTACTCATTTCAGAGTAACACATGTGCGTTTCTCACAAAAGCATTTCATGAAATTCATACACTTTCAAAGAACGTGATTATCTTTCAAAGTATAGCTTCTACAGAGAAAAGGAACACTGTTCTCACTGTTAACCATACTTTGACATATCCCAAACAGACGCTTCTCATTTGAGAGTAACACATGTGCGTTTCTCACAAATGCATATCATGAAATTCATACACTTTGAAAGTACGTGATTATCTTTCAAAGTAAATCTTCTACAGTTTAAAAGGAACACTGTTCTCACTTTTAACCATACTTTGACATATCCCAAACAGACGCTTCTCATTTCAGAGTAACACATGTGCGTTTCTCACAAAAGCATTTCATGAAATTAATACACTTTCAAAGAACGTGATTATCTTTCAAAGTAAAGCTTCTACAGAGAAAAGGAACACTGTTCTCACTTTTAACCATACTTTGACTTATTCAAACAGACGCTACTCATTTCAGAGTAACACATGTGCGTTTCTCACAAAAGCATTTCATGAAATTCATGCACTTTCAAATAACGTGATTATCTTTCAAAGTAAAGCTTCTACAGTGAAAAGGAACACTGTTCTCACTTTTCACCATACTTTGACATATCCCAAACAGACGCTTCTCATTTCAGAGTAGCACATGTGCGTTTCTCACAAAAGCATTTCATGAAATTCATACACTTTCAAAGAACGTGATTATCTTTCAAAGTAAAGCTTCTACAGAGAAAAGGAACACTGTTCTCACTTTTAACCATACTTTGACATATGCCAAACAGACGCTTTTCATTTCAAAGTAACACATGTGCGTTTCTCACAAAAGCATTTCATGAAATTCATACACTTTCAAAGAATGTGATTATCTTTCAAAGTAAAGCTTCTACAAAGAAAAGGAAGACTGTTCTCACTTTTAACCATACTTTGACATATCACAAATTGATGCTTCTCATTTCAGAGTAACACAGGTGCGTTTCTCACAAAAGCATTACCTGAAATTCTTTTGCTTTCATAGAACGTGATTATCTTTCAAAGCAAAGCTTCTACAGAGAAAAGGAACACTGTTCTCACTTTTAACCATATTTTGACATATCCCAAAGAGACGCTTCTCATTTGAGAGTAACACATGTGCGTTTCTCACAAATGCATATCATGAAATTCATACACTTTCAAAGAACGTGATTATCTTTCAAAGTAAATCTTCTACAGTTTAAAAGGAACACTGTTCTCACTTTTAACCATACTTTGACATATCCCAAACAGACGATTCTCATTTCAGAGTAACACATGTGCGTTTCTCACAAAAGCATTACATGAAATTCTTTTGCTTTCAAAGAACGTGATTATCTTTCAAAGCAAAGCTTCTACAGAGAATAAGAACACTGTTCTCACTGTTAACCATACTTTGACATATCCCAAACAGACGCTTCTCATTTCAGAGTAGCACATGTGCGTTTCTCACAAAAGCATTTCATGAAATTCATATACTTTCAAAGAACGTGATTATCTTTCAAAGTAAAGCTTCTACAGAGAAAAGCAACACTGTTCTCACTTTTTACCATACTTTGACATATCCCAAACAGACGCTACTCATTTGAGAGTAACACGTGCGTTTCTCACAAAAGCATTTCATGAAATTCATGCACTTTCAAAGAACGTGATTACCTTTAAAAGTAAAGCTTCTACAGAGAAAAGGAACACTGTTCTCAATTTTAACCATACTTTGACATAACCCAAACAGACGCTTCTCATTTCAGTGTAACACATGTGCGTTTCTCACAAAAGCATTACATGAAATTCTTTTGCTTTCAAAGAACGTGATTATCTTTCAAAGCAAAGCTTCTACAGAGAAAAGGAACACTGTTCTCACTTTTAACCATACTTTGACATATCCCAAAGAGACGCTTCTCATTTCAGAGTAGCACATGTGCGTTTCTCACAGAAGCATTTCATGAAATTCATACACTTTCAAAGAACGTGATTATCTTTCAAAGTAAAGCTTCTGCAGAGAAAAGGAACACTGTTCTCACTTTTAACCATACTGTGTCATATCCCAAACAGACGCTTCTCATTTCAGAGTAACACATGTGCGTTTCTCACAAAAGCATTTCATGAAATTCATACACTTTCAAAGAACGTGATTATCTTTCAAAGTAAAGCTTATACAGAGAAACGGAACACTGTGCTCACTTTTTACCATACTTTGACATATCCCAAACAGACGCTACTCATTTCAGAGTAACACATGTGCGTTTCTCACAAAAGCATTTCATGAAATTCATACACTTTCAAAGAACGTGATTATCTTTCAAAGTAAAGCTTCTACAGAGAAAAGGAACACTGTTCTCACTGTTAACCATACTTTGACATATCCCAAACAGACGCTTCTCATTTGAGAGTAACACATGTGCGTTTCTCACAAATGCATATCATGAAATTCATACACTTTGAAAGTACGTGATTATCTTTCAAAGTAAATCTTCTACAGTTTAAAAGGAACACTGTTCTCACTTTTAACCATACTTTGACATATCCCAAACAGACGCTTCTCATTTCAGAGTAACACATGTGCGTTTCTCACAAAAGCATTTCATGAAATTCATACACTTTCAAAGAACGTGATTATCTTTCAAAGTAAAGCTTCTACAGAGAAAAGGAACACTGTTCTCACTTTTAACCATACTTTGACTTATTCAAACAGACGCTACTCATTTCAGAGTAACACATGTGCGTTTCTCACAAAAGCATTTCATGAAATTCATGCACTTTCAAATAACGTGATTATCTTTCAAAGTAAAGCTTCTACAATGAAAAGGAACACTGTTCTCACTTTTAACCATACTTTGACATATCCCAAACAGACGCTTCTCATTTCAGAGTAGCACATGTGCGTTTCTCACAAAAGCATTTCATGAAATTCATACACTTTCAAAGAACGTGATTATCTTTCAAAGTAAAGCTTCTACAGAGAAAAGGAACACTGTTCTCACTTTTAACCATACTTTGACATATGCCAAACAGACGCTTTTCATTTCAGAGTAACACATGTGCGTTTCTCACAAAAGCATTTCATGAAATTCATACACTTTCAAAGAATGTGATTATCTTTCAAAGTAAAGCTTCTACAGAGAAAAGGAAGACTGTTCTCACTTTTAACCATACTTTGACATATCACAAATTGATGCTTCTCATTTCAGAGTAACACAGGTGCGTTTCTCACAAAAGCATTACCTGAAATTCTTTTGCTTTCATAGAACGTGATTATCTTTCAAAGCAAAGCTTCTACAGAGAAAAGGAACACTGTTCTCACTTTTAACCATATTTTGACATATCCCAAAGAGACGCTTCTCATTTGAGAGTAACACATGTGCGTTTCTCACAAATGCATATCATGAAATTCATACACTTTCAAAGAACGTGATTATCTTTCAAAGTAAATCTTCTACAGTTTAAAAGGAACACTGTTCTCACTTTTAACCATACTTTGACATATCCCAAACAGACGATTCTCATTTCAGAGTAACACATGTGCGTTTCTCAAAAAAGCATTACATGAAATTCTTTTGCTTTCAAAGAACGTGATTATCTTTCAAAGCAAAGCTTCTACAGAGAATAAGAACACTGTTCTCACTGTTAACCATACTTTGACATATCCCAAACAGACGCTTCTCATTTCAGAGTAACACATGTGCGTTTCTCACAAAAGCATTTCATGAAATTCATACACTTTCAAAGAACGTGATTATCTTTCAAAGTAAAGCTTCTACAGAGAAAAGCAACACTGTTCTCACTTTTACCATACTTTGACATATCCCAAACAGACGCTACTCATTTGAGAGTAACACATGTGCGTTTCTCACAAAAGCATTTCATGAAATTCATGCACTTTCAAAGAACGTGATTACCTTTAAAAGTAAAGCTTCTACAGAGAAAAGGAACACTGTTCTCAATTTTAACCATACTTTGACATAACCCAAACAGACGCTTCTCATTTCAGTGTAACACATGTGCGTTTCTCACAAAAGCATTACATGAAATTCTTTTGCTTTCAAAGAACGTGATTATCTTTCAAAGCAAAGCTTCTACAGAGAAAAGGAACACTCTTCTCACTTTTCACCATACTTTGACATATCCCAAACAGACGCTTCTCATTTCAGAGTAGCACATGTGCGTTTCTCCCAAAAGCATTTCATGAAATTCATACACTTTCAAAGAACGTGATTATCTTTCAAAGTAAAGCTTCTACAGAGAAAAGGTACACTGTTCTCACTGTTAACCATACTTTGACATATCCCAAACAGACGCTTCTCATTTGAGAGAAACACATGTGCGTTTCTCACAAATGCATATCATGAAATTCATACACTTTCAAAGTACGTGATTATCTTTCAAAGTAAATCTTCTACAGAGAAAAGGAACACTGTTCTCACTTTTAACCATACTTTGACATATCCCAAACAGACGCTTCTCATTTCAGAGTAACACATGTGCGTTTCTCACAAAAGCATTTCATGAAATTCATACACTTTCAAAGAACGTGATTATCTTTCAAAGTAAAGCCTCTACAGAGAAAAGGAACACTGTTCTCACTTTTAACCATACTTTGACATATCCCAAACAGACGCTTCTCATTTCAGATTAACACATGTGCGTTTCTCACAAAAGCATTTCATGAAATTCATACACTTTCAAAGAACGTGATTATCTTTCAAAGTAAAGCTTCTACAGAAAAAAGGAACACTGTTCTCACTTTTAACCATACTTTGACTTATTCAAACAGACGCTACTCATTTCAGAGTAACACATGTGCGTTTCTCACAAAAGCATTTCATGAAATTCATGCACTTTCAAATAACGTGATTACCTTTAAAAGTAAAGCTTCTACAGAGAAAAGGAACACTGTTCTCAATTTTAACCATACTTTGTCATATCCCAAACAGACACTTCTCATTTCAGAGTAACACATGTGCGTTTCTCACAAAAGAATATCATGAAATTCATACACTTTCAAAGAACGTGATTATCTTTCAAAGTATAGCTTCTACAGAGAAAAGGAACACTGTTCTCACTTTTAACCATACTGTGACTTATTCAAACAGATGCTACTCATTTCAGAATAACACATGAGCGTTTCTCACAAAAGCATTTCATGAAATTCATGCACTTTCAAAGAACGTGATTACCTTTAAAAGTAAAGCCTCTGCAGAGGAAAGGAACACTGTTCTCACTTTTAACCATACTTTGACTTATCCAAACAGACGCTTCTCATTTCAGAGTAGCACATGTGCGTTTCTCACAAAAGCATTTCATGAAATTCATACACTTTCAAAGAACGTGATTATCTTTCAAAGTAAAGCTTCTACAGAGAAAAGGAACACTGTTCTCACTTTTAACCATACTTTGACATATCCCAAACAGACGCTTTTCATTTCAGAGTAACACATGTGCGTTTCTCACAAAAGCATTTCATGAAATTCATACACTTTCAAAGAACGTGATTATCTTTCAAAGTAAAGCTTCTACAGAGAAAAGGAAGACTGTTCTCACTTTTAAGCATACTTTGACATATCACAAATTGATGCTTCTCATTTCAGAGTAACACAGGTGCGTTTCTCACAAAAGCATTACCTGAAATTCTTTTGCTTTCATAGAACGTGATTATCTTTCAAAGCAAAGCTTCTACAGAGAAAAGGAACACTGTTCTCACTTTTAACCATATTTTGACATATCCCAAAGAGACGCTTCTCATTTGAGCGTAACACATGTGCGTTTCTCACAAATGCATATCATGAAATTCATACACTTTCAAAGAACGTGATTATCTTTCAAAGTAAATCTTCTACAGTTTAAAAGGAACACTGTTCTCACTTTTAACCATACTTTGACATATCCCAAACAGACGCTTCTCATTTCAGAGTAACACATGTGCGTTTCTCAAAAAAGTATTACATGAAATTCTTTTGCTTTCAAAGAACGTGATTATCTTTCAAAGCAAAGCTTCTACAGAGAATAAGAACACTGTTCTCACTGTTAACCATACTTTGACATATCCCAAACAGACGCTTCTCATTTCAGAGTAGCACATGTGCGTTTCTCACAAAAGAATTTCATGAAATTCATATACTTTCAAAGAACGTGATTATCTTTCAAAATAAAGCTTCTACAGAGAAAAGCAACACTGTTCTCACTTTTACCATACTTTGACATATCCCAAACAGACGCTACTCATTTCAGAGTAACACATGTGCGTTTCTCACAAAAGCATTTCATGAAATTCATACACTTTCAAAGAACGTGATTATCTTTCAAAGTAAAGCTTCTACAGAGAAAAGGAACACTGTTCTCACTTTTAACCATACTTTGTCATATCCCAAACAGACGCTTCTCATTTCAGAGTAACACATGTGCGTTTCTCACAAAAGCATTTCATGAAATTCATACACTTTCAAAGAACGTGATTATCTTTCAAAGTAAAGCCTCTACAGAGAAAAGGAACACTGTTCTCACTTTTAACCATACTTTGACATATCCCAAACAGACGCTTCTCATTTCAGATTAACACATGAGCGTTTCTCACAAAAGCATTTCATGAAATTCATACACTTTCAAAGAACGTGATTATCTTTCAAAGTAAAGCTTCTACAGAGAAAAGGAACACTGTTCTCACTTTTAACCATACTTTGACTTATTCAAACAGACGCTACTCATTTCAGAGTAAAACATGTGCGTTTCTCAGAAAAGCATTTCATGAAATTCATGCACTTTCAAATAACGTGATTACCTTTAAAAGTAAAGCTTCTACAGAGAAAAGGAACACTGTTCTCAATTTTAACCATACTTTGACATATCCCAAACAGACGCTTCTCATTTCAGAGTAACACATGTGCGTTTCTCACAAAAGAATATCATGAAATTCATACACTTTCAAAGAACGTGATTATCTTTCAAAGTATAGCTTCTACAGAGAAAAGGAACACTGTTCTCACTTTTAACCATACTGTGACTTATTCAAAGAGATGCTACTCATTTCAGAATAACACGTGTGCGTTTCTCACAAAGCATTTCATGAAATTCATGCACTTTCAAAGAACGTGATGACCTTTAAAAGTAAAGCCTCTACAGAGGAAAGGAACACTGTTCTCACTTTTAACCATACTTTGACTTATCCAAACAGACGCTTCTCATTTCAGAGTAACACATGTGCGTTTCTCACAAAAGCATTACATGAAATTCTTTTGCTTTCAAAGAACGTGATTATCTTTCAAAGTAAAGCCTCTACAGAGAAAAGGAACACTGTTCTCACTTTTAACCATACTTTGACATATCCCAAACAGACGCTTCTCATTTCAGATTAACACATGAGCGTTTCTCACAAAAGCATTTCATGAAATTCATACACTTTCAAAGAACGTGATTATCTTTCAAAGTAAAGCTTCTACAGAGAAAAGGAACACTGTTCTCACTTTTAACCATACTTTGACTTATTCAAACAGACCCTACTCATTTCAGCGTAACACATGTGCGTTTCTCACAAAAGCATTTCATGAAATTCATGCACTTTCAAATAACGTGATTACCTTTAAAAGTAAAGCTTCTACAGAGAAAAGGAACACTGTTCTCAATTTTAACCATACTTTGACATATCCCAAACAGACGCTTCTCATTTCAGAGTAACACATGTGCGTTTCTCACAAAAGAATATCATGAAATTCATACACTTTCAAAGAACGTGATTATCTTTCAAAGTATAGCTTCTACAGAAAAAGGAACACTGTTCTCACTTTTAACCATACGGTGACTTATTCCAAACAGACGCTACTCATTTCAGAATAACACATGTGCGTTTCTCACAAAAGCATTTCATGAAATTCATGCACTTTCAAAGAACGTGATTACCTTTAAAAGTAAAGCCTCTAGAGAGGAAAGGAACACTGTTCTCACTTTTAACCATACTTTGACTTATCCAAACAGACGCTTCTCATTTCAGAGTAACACATGTGCGTTTCTCACAAAAGCATTACATGAAATTCTTTTGCTTTCAAAGAACGTGATTATCTTTCAAAGTAAAGCTTCTACAGAGAAAAGGAACACTGTTCTCACTTTTAACCATACTTTGTCATATCCCAAACAGACGCTTCTCATTTCAGAGTAGCACATGTGCGTTTCTCACAAAAGCATTTCATGAAATTCATACACTTTCAAAGAACGTGATTATCTTTCAAAGTAAAGCTTCTACAGAGAAAAGGAACACTGTGCTCACTTTTTACCATACTTTGACATATCCCAAACAGACGCTACTCATTTTAGAGTAACACCTGTGCGTTTCTCACAAAAGGATTCCATGAAATTCATACACTTTCAAAGAACGTGATTATCTTTCAAAGTAAAGCTTCTACAGAGAAAAGGAAAACTGTTCTCACTTTTAACAATACTTTGTCATATCCCAAACAGACGCTTCACATTTCAGAGTAACACATGTGCGTTTCTCACAAAAGCATTTCATGAAATTCATACACATTCAAAGAACGTGATTATCTTTCAAAGTAAAGCTTCTACAGAGAAAAGGAACACTGTTCTCACTTTTAACCATACTTTGACTTATTCAAACAGACGCTACTCATTTCAGAGTAACACATGTGCGTTTCTCACAAAAGCATTTCATGAAATTCATGCACTTTCAAATAACGTGATTACCTTTAAAAGTAAAGCTTCTACAGAGAAAAGGAACACTGTTCTCAATTTTAACCATACTTTGACATATCCCAAACAGAAGCTTCTCATTTCAGAGTAACACATGTGCGTTTCTCACAAAAGAATATCATGAAATTCATACACTTTCAAAGAACGTGATTATCTTTCAAAGTAAAGCTTCTACATAGAAAAGGAACACTGTTCTCACTTTTAACCATACTTTGACATATCACAAATTGATGCTTCTCATTTCAGAGTAACACAGGTGCGTTTCTCACAAAAGCATTACATGAAATTCTTTTGCTTTCAAAGAACGTGATTATCTTTCAAAGCAAAGCTTCTACAGAGAAAAGGAACACTGTTCTCACTTTTAACCATATTTTGACATATCCCAAACAGACGCTTCTCATTTGAGAGTAACACATGTGCGTTTCTCACAAAAGCATTACATGAAATTCTTTTGCTTTCAAAGAACGTGATTATCTTTCAAAGCAAAGCTTCTACAGAGAATAAGAACACTGTTCTCACTGTAAACCATACTTTGACATATCCCAAACAGATGCTTCTCATTTCAGGGTAGCACATGTGCGTTTCTCACAAAAGCATTTCATGAAATTCATATACTTTCAAAGAACGTGATTATCTTTCAAAGTAAAGCTTCTACAGAGAAAAGGAACACTGTGCTCACTTTTTACCATACTTTGACATATAGCAAACAGACGCTACTCATTTCAGAGTAACACATGTGCGTTTCTCATAAAAGCATTTCATGAAATTCATACACTTTCAAAGAACGTGATTATCTTTCAAAGTAAAGCTTCTACAGAGAAAAGGAACACTGTTCTCACTTTTAACCATACTTTGTCATATCCCAAACAGACGCTTCTCATTTCAGAGTAACACATGTGCGTTTCTCACAAAAGCATTTCATGAAATTCATACACTTTCAAAGAACGTGATTATCTTTCAAAGTAAAGCTTCTACAGAGAAAAGGAACACTGTGCTCACTTTTTACCATACTTTGACATATCCCAAACAGACGCTACTCATTTCAGAGTAACACCTGTGCGTTTCTCACAAAAGCATTTCATGAAATTCATACACTTTCAAAGAACGTGATTATCTTTCAAAGTCAAGCTTCTACAGAGAAAATGAACACTGTTCTCACTTTTAACCATACTTTGTCATATCCCAAGCAGACGCTTCACATTTCAGAGTAACACATGTGCGTTTCTCACAAAAGCATATCATGAAATTCATACACTTTCAAAGAACGTGATTATCTTTCAAAGTAAAGCCTCTACAGAGAAAAGGAACACTGTTCTCACTTTTAACCATACTTTGACATATCCCAAACAGACGCTTCTCATTTCAGATTAACACATGAGCGTTTCTCACAAAAGCATTTCATGAAATTCATACACTTTCAAAGAACGTGATTATCTTTCAAAGTAAAGCTTCTACAGAGAAAAGGAACACTGTTCTCACTTTTAACCATACTTAGACTTATCCAAACAGACGCTTCTCATTTCAGAGTAACACATGTGCGTTTCTCACCAAAGCATTACATGAAATTTTTTTGCTTTCAAAGAACGTGATTATCTTTCAAAGTAAAGCTTCTACAGAGAAAAGGAACACTGTTCTCACTTTTCACCATACTTTGACATATCCCAAACAGACGCTTCTCATTTCAGAGTAGCACATGTGCGTTTCTCACAAAAGCATTTCATGAAATTCATACACTTTCAAAGAACGTGATTATCTTTCAAAGTAAAGCTTCTACAGAGAAAAGGAACACTGTTCTCACTTTTAACCATACTTTGACATATCCCAAACAGACGCTTTTCATTTCAGAGTAACACATGTGCGTTTCTCACAAAAGCATTTCATGAAATTCATACACTTTCAAAGAACGTGATTATCTTTCAAAGTAAAGCTTCTACAGAGAAAAGGAACACTGTTCTCACTTTTAACCATACTTTGACATATCACAAATTGATGCTTCTCATTTCAGAGTAACACAGGTGCGTTTCTCACAAAAGCATTACATGAAATTCTTTTGCTTTCAAAGAACGTGATTATCTTTCAAAGCAAAGCTTCTACAGAGAAAAGGAACACTGTTCTCACTTTTAACCATATTTTGACATATCCCAAACAGACGCTTCTCATTTGAGAGTAACACATGTGCGTTTCTCACAAATGCATATCATGAAATTCATACACTTTCAAAGAACGTGATTATCTTTCAAAGTAAAGCTTCTACAGTTTAAAAGGAACACTGTTCTCACTTTTAACCATACTTTGACATATCCCAAACAGACGCTTCTCATTTCAGAGTAACACATGTGCGTTTCTCACAAAAGCATTACATGAAATTCTTTTGCTTTCAAAGAACGTGATTATCTTTCAAAGCAAAGCTTCTACAGAGAATAAGAACACTGTTCTCACTGTAAACCATACTTTGACATATCCCAAACAGATGCTTCTCATTTCAGGGTAGCACATGTGCGTTTCTCACAAAAGCATTTCATGAAATTCATATACTTTCAAAGAACGTGATTATCTTTCAAAGTAAAGCTTCTACAGAGAAAAGGAACACTGTGCTCACTTTTAACCATACTTTGACATATAGCAAACAGACGCTACTCATTTCAGAGTAACACATGTGCGTTTCTCACAAAAGCATTTCATGAAATTCATACACTTTCAAAGAACGTGATTATCTTTCAAAGTAAAGCTTCTACAGAGAAAAGGAAGACTGTTCTCACTTTTAACCATACTTTGACATATCACAAATTGATGCTTCTCATTTCAGAGTAACACAGGTGCGTTTCTCACAAAAGCATTACCTGAAATTCTTTTGCTTTCATAGAACGTGATTATCTTTCAAAGCAAAGCTTCTACAGAGAAAAGGAACACTGTTCTCACTTTTAACCATATTTTGACATATCCCAAAGAGACGCTTCTCATTTGAGAGTAACACATGTGCGTTTCTCACAAATGCATATCATGAAATTCATACACTTTCAAAGAACGTGATTATCTTTCAAAGTAAATCTTCTACAGTTTAAAAGGAACACTGTTCTCACTTTTAACCATACTTTGACATATCCCAAACAGACGCTTCTCATTTCAGAGTAACACATGTGCGTTTCTCAAAAAAGCATTACATGAAATTCTTTTGCTTTCAAAGAACGTGATTATCTTTCAAAGCAAAGCTTCTACAGAGAATAAGAACACTGTTCTCACTGTTAACCATACTTTGACATATCCCAAACAGACGCTTCTCATTTCAGAGTAGCACATGTGCGTTTCTCACAAAAGCATTTCATGAAATTCATATACTTTCAAAGAACGTGATTATCTTTCAAAGTAAAGCTTCTACAGAGAAAAGGAACACTGTTCTCACTTTTAACCATACTTTGACATATCCCAAACAGACGCTACTCATTTCAGAGTAACACATGTGCGTTTCTCACAAAAGCATTTCATGAAATTCATACACTTTGAAAGAACGTGATTATCTTTCAAAGTAAAGCTTCTACAGAGAAAAGGAACACTGTTCTCACTTTTAACCATACTTTGTCATATCCCAAACAGACGCTTCACATTTCAGAGTAACACATGTGCGTTTCTCACAAAAGCATTTCATGAAATTCATACACTTTCAAAGAACGTGATTATCTTTCAAAGTAAAGCCTCTACAGAGAAAAGGAACACTGTTCTCACTTTTAACCATACTTTGACATATCCCAAACAGACGCTTCTCATTTCTGATTAACACATGAGCGTTTCTCACAAAAGCATTTCATGAAATTCATACACTTTCAAAGAACGTGATTATCTTTCAAAGTAAAGCTTCTACAGAGAAAAGGAACACTGTTCTCACTTTTAACCATACTTTGACTTATTCAAACAGACGCTACTCATTTCAGAGTAACACATGTGCGTTTCTCACAAAAGCATTTCATGAAATTCATGCACTTTCAAATAACGTGATTACCTTTAAAAGTAAAGCTTCTACAGAGAAAAGGAACACTGTTCTCAATTTTAACCATACTTTGACATATCCCAAACAGACGCTTCTCATTTCAGAGTAACACATGTGCGTTTCTCACAAAAGCATATCATGAAATTCATACACTTTCAAAGAACGTGATTATCTTTCAAAGTATAGCTTCTACAGAGAAAAGGAACACTGTTCTCACTTTTAACCATACTGTGACTTATTCAAAGAGATGCTACTCATTTCAGAATAACACGTGTGCGTTTCTCACAAAGCATTTCATGAAATTCATGCACTTTCAAAGAATGTGATTACCTTTAAAAGTAAAGCCTCTACAGAGGAAAGGAACACTGTTCTCACTTTTAACCATACTTTGACTTATCCAAACAGACGCTCTCATTTCAGAGTAACACATGTGCGTTTCTCACAAAAGCATTACATGAAATTCTTTTGCTTTCAAAGAACGTGATTATCTTTCAAAGTAAAGCTTCTACAGAGAAAAGGAACACTGTTCTCACTTTTAACCATACTTTGACATATCCCAAACAGACGCTTTTCATTTCAGAGTAACACATGTGCGTTTCTCACAAAAGCATTTCATGAAATTCATACACTTTCAAAGAACGTGATTATCTTTCAAAGTAAAGCTTCTACAGAGAAAAGGAAGACTGTTCTCACTTTTAACCATACTTTGACATATCACAAATTGATGCTTCTCATTTCAGAGTAACACAGGTGCGTTTCTCACAAAAGCATTACAAGAAATTCTTTTGCTTTCAAAGAACGTGATTATCTTTCAAAGCAAAGCTTCTACAGAGAAAAGGAACACTGTTCTCACTTTTAACCATATTTTGACATATCCCAAAGAGACGCTTCCCATTTGAGAGTAACACATGTGCGTTTCTCACAAATGCATATCATGAAATTCATACACTTTCAAAGAACGTGATTATCTTTCAAAGTAAAGCTTCTACAGAGAAAAGGAACACTGTTCTCACTTTTAACCATACTTTGACATATCCCAAACAGACGCTTCTCATTTCAGAGTAACACATGTGCGTTTCTCACAAAAGCATTACATGAAATTCTTTTGCTTTCAAAGAACGTGATTATCTTTCAAAGCAAAGCTTCTACAGAGAACATGAACACTGTTCTCACTGTTAACCATACTTAGACATATCCCAAACAGACGCTTCTCATTTCAGAGTAGCACATGTGCGTTTCTCACAAAAGCATTTCATGAAATTCATATACTTTTAAAGAACGTGATTATCTTTCAAAGTAAAGCTTCTACAGAGAAAAGCAACACTGTTCTCACTTTTTACCATACTTTGACATATCCCAAACAGACGCTACTCATTTCAGAGTAACACATGTGCGTTTCTCACAAAAGCATTTCATGAAATTCATACACTTTCAAAGAACGTGATTATCTTTCAATGTAAAGCTTCTACAGAGAAAAGGAACACTGTTCTCACTTTTAACCATACTTTGTCATATCCCAAACAGACGCTTCTCATTTCAGAGTAGCACATGTGCGTTTCTCACAAAAGCATTTCATGAAATTCATACACTTTCAAAGAACGTGATTATCTTTCAAAGTAAAGCTTCTACAGAGAAAAGGAACACTGTGCTCACTTTTTACCATACTTTGACATATCCCAAACAGACGCTACTCATTTTAGAGTAACACCTGTGCGTTTCTCACAAAAGGATTCCATGAAATTCATACACTTTCAAAGAACGTGATTATCTTTCAAAGTAAAGCTTCTACAGAGAAAAGGAAAACTGTTCTCACTTTTAACAATACTTTGTCATATCCCAAACAGACGCTTCACATTTCAGAGTAACACATGTGTGTTTCTCACAAAAGCATTTCATGAAATTCATACACATTCAAAGAACGTGATTATCTTTCAAAGTAAAGCTTCTACAGAGAAAAGGAACACTGTTCTCACTTTTAACCATACTTTGACTTATCCAAACAGACGCTACTCATTTCAGAGTAACACATGTGCGTTTCTCACAAAAGCATTTCATGAAATTCATGCACTTTCAAATAACGTGATTACCTTTAAAAGTATAAGCTTCTACAGAGAAAAGGAACACTGTTCTCAATTTTAACCATACTTTGACATATCACAAACAGACGCTTCTCATTTCAGAGTAACACATGTGCGTTTCTCACAAAAAGAATATCAT
>CADCXT010002348.1:0-16270 GCA_902806775.1 Microtus agrestis | reverse complement strand
GCTTATGTGAGAACGACATGCAAAGTTAATCTTGAAATGAGAAGCTGTCTGTTGGGATATGCCAAAGTATATAAAGTGAGAACGTGTGTTCTTTTTCTCTGCAGGCGCTTTACTTCGGAAGATAATCACGTTCTTTTGAATGTGTATGGAATCGCATGAAATGCTGTGGATAAACTTATTATGTGTTAGTTAATTCATGATACCGTCACCATCTGGGATATATTTCCAGGCGTTATGATGAATCCTGAGGGGGGGTTCCTTTTCCAGAAGCCTTGCACTTAGAAAGATAATAACGTTCTCTTTGAAAGCGGCAGAATTTCATGTTTCATAGAAACATGTGTTACTCTGAAATTGAGGCGCTGTCTGTTTGGGATATGTCAAGGCATGGTTAAAAGTGAGAACAGTGTTCTTTTTCTCTGTAGAAGCTTTAATTTGAAAGATAAACTTGATCATTTGAAAGTCAAAGTAACTCTGCATGCAGAAATGCTTTTCAGAGAAACGCATATGTGTTACTTCTGAAATGAGAAGGGCCTATTGGGGATATGTCAAAGTATTGTAGTTGTAAAGTAGAGAGCAAAGTCTTCTGTAGAGTTTACTTTGAAAGATAATCACGTTCTTGAAAGTGGCACACTCTTCATGAATGCTTTTGTGAGAAACGACGCAAAGTTACCCTGAAAAGAGAAGGGCTACTCTGTTTGGGATATATTTCAAAGTATGAAGCTTAATGAGAACAGTGTTCCTTTTCCCTGGAGAAGCTTTATTTTGAAAGATAATCACGTTCTTAGAGAGAGTGTGTACATGAATTTTATGAAATGCTTTGGTGAGAAAACGGCGACACATGTGTTATTCTGAAATGAGAAGCGCCTGTTTGGGATATGTCAAAGTATGGCTGCAAAGTGAGAACAGTGTCCGTTTTCTTCTCTAGATGCTTTACTTTGAAAGATAATCACGATCATTGGAAGTCATTGAATTTATTGAAATGCTTTTGTGGAGAAACGCACATGTGTTACTTCCTTGAAATGAGTAGCGCCTTGTTTGGGATATGTCATATGGTTAGCAATGAGAACAGTGTTCGCTTTTCCTGTAGATGCTTTACTTTGAAAGATAATCACGCATTATTTGAACGCCAGTGAATTTCAGCGAAATGCTTTTTTGTGAGAAACTTACTGGTACATTTGAAATGAGAAGCTGCCGTCAGATATGTCAAAGTAATGTGAAAAATGAATGAGTATCGCTTTTCTGTAAAAGCTTTATACTTGAGGGATAATCAATGCTCTTTGAAAGCATATGAACTTCCTGAAATGTTTGGCAGGAGAAACGCACATGTGTTACCTGAAATGGGCAGCTGGTCTGTTGGGGATATGTCAAACATAGTTAAAAGGGAGAACAGTGTTCCTTTTCTCTGTAGAAGCTTTACTTTGAAAGATAATCACGTTCTTTGAAAGTGTATGAATTTCATGATATGCTTTTGTGAGAAACGCACATGTGTTACTCTGAAATGAGAAGCTTCTGTTTGGGACATGTCAAAGTATGGTTAAAGTGAAGAACAGTGTTCCTTTTCTCTGGAGAAGCTTTAGTTTGAAAGATAATCACGTTCTTTGAGAGTGTATGAATTTCATGAAATGCCTTGTGGAGAAACGCACACATGTTACATCCTGAAATGAGAGAACGTCATCTTTGGGATATGTCAAAGTATGGTTAAACGTGAGAACAGTGTTCCTTTTCTCTGTAGAAGCTTTACTTTGAAAGATAATCACAATTTTTGAAAGTGTATGAATTTCAGCTGAAGTGCTTTTGAGAGAAACGCTCACGTGTTACTCTGAAATGAGGGAAGCGCCTGTTGGGATATGTCAAAGTATGGTTAAAAGTGAGAACAGTGTTCCTTTTCTCTGTAGAAGCTTTACTTTGAGAGATAATCACCGATCATTTGAAAGTGTAGTGAATTTCATGGAATGCTTTAGTAAGAAACGTACATGTGTTGCCTCTGAAATGAGAAGGTTCTGTTTGGGATAAGGACACAGTATGGTTAAGAAGTGAGAAAAGTGTTCTTTTTCTCTGTAGAAGTTTTACTTGAAAGATGAACACGTTCTTTGAAAGTGTATGAATTGAAAGAAACGCTTTTGTGAGAAACGCACATGCGTTAATCTCGAAACGAGAAGCGTCTGTTTGGGATATGTCAAAGTATGGTTAAAAGTGAGAACAGCGTTCCTTTCCGTGTAGAAGCTTTATCGTGGAAAGATAACCACGTTCTTTGAAAGTGTATGAATTTACTGGAATAGCTTTTATGAGAAACACACACATGTGTGTTACCTTGAAATGAGAAGGCCGACCTGTTTGGGATATGTCAAAGTATGGTTAAAAGTGAGAACAGTGTTCCTTTCTCTCTGCAGAAGCTTTAATTTGAAAGATAATCACGTTCTTTGAATGTGTATGAATTTCATGAAATGCTTTTGTGAGAAACGCACATGTGTTACTCAGAAATGAGAAGCGCCTCTTTGGGATATGTCACAGTATTGTTAAAAGTGTGAGCAGTGTTCCTTTTCCTGTAGAAGCTTTACTTTGAAAGGTTAATCACGCTCTTGAAAGTGTGCATGAATTCTCATGAAACGTTTTTGTGAGAAACGCACTATGGGTTACCCTGAAATGAGAAGCGTCTGTCTGGGATATGTCAAAGTATGGTTAAAATGAGAACAGTGTTCCTTTTCTCTGTAGAAGTTTTTATCGGAAAGATAATCAGTGTTCTTTGAAAGTAAATGAATTTCATGAAATGCTTTTCAGGAGAAACGCACATGTGTTACCCCGAAATGAGAAGCGCCTGTTTGGGATATGTCAGCAGCATGGTTAGAAAGTGAGCTAACAGAGTATTCCTTTCCCTGTAGAAGTTTTACTTTGAAAGATTAATCAAGGCCTTTGTAAGTGAATGAATTTCATGAAAAGCTTTTGTGGAGAAACACACATAAGGTACTCTGAAGTGAGAAAAGTCTGTTTGGGATATGTGGTGCAAAGTATGGGTAAAAGTGAAGAACAGTGTTCAGTTTTCTCTGTAGCAGCTTTAATTTGAAAGATAATCACGATCATTTGAAAGTCAGAAAATAGAATTTCATGAAATGCTTTTGTGAGAAACGCACATGTGTTACTCTGAAATGAGAAGCGCCTGTTTGGGATATGGCAGAGTATGGTTAAAAGTGAGAGCAGTGTTCTTTTTCTCTGTAGAAGCTTTAATTTTTAAGATAATCACGTTCTTTGAAAGTGTATGAATCTTCATGAAATGCTTTTTTTAGAGAAAAACGACAAGGTGTTAATCCTGAAATGAGAGGCGCCTGGTTTGGGAGTATGTCAAAGTATGGTTAAGGGAAGTGAGAACAGCGTTCGTTTTCTCCAGTAGCTTTACTTCTGGAAAGATAACCATGTTCTTTGAAAGTGTATGAACTCTATGAAATGCTTTGGAGAAACGCACATGTGTTACTGTGAAATGAGAAGCGTCTGTTTGGGATATGTCAAAGTATGGTTAAAAGTGAGAACAGTGTTCCTTTTCTCTGTAGAAGCTTTTACTTTGAAAGATAATCACGTTCTTTGAAAGTGTATGAATTTCATGAAATGCTTTTGTGAGAAATGCTCATGTGTTACTCTGAAATGAGAAGCCGTCTGTTTGGGATATGTCAAAGTATGGTTAAAAGTGAGAACAGTGTCCCTTTTCTCTGTAGAAGCTTTACTTTGGAAAGATAATCACGTTCTTTGAAAGTGTATGAATTTCATGAAATGCTTTTGTGAGAAACGCACATGTGTTACTCTGAAATGAGAAGCGTCTGTTTGGGATATGTCAAAGTATGGTTAAAAGTGAGAACAGTGTTCCTTTTCTCTGTAGAAGCTTTACTTTGAAAGATAATCACGTTCTTTGAAAGTGTATGAATTTCATGAAATGCTTTTGTGAGAAACGCACATGTGTTACTCTGAAATGAGAAGCGTCTGTTTGGGATATGTCAAAGTATGGTTAAAAGTGAGAACAGTGTTCCTTTTCTCTGTAGAAACTTTACTTTGAAAGATAATCACGTTCTTTGAAAGTGTATGAATTTCATGAAATGCTTTTGTGAGAAACGCACATGTGTTACTCTGAAATGAGAAGCGTCTGTTTGGGATATGTCAAAGTATGGTTAAAAGTGAGAACAGTGTTCCTTTTCTCTGTAGAAGCTTTACTTTGAAAGATAATCACGTTCTTTGAAAGTGTATGAATTTCATGAAATGCTTTTGTGAGAAACGCACATGTGTTACTCTGAAATGAGAAGCGTCTGTTTGGGATATGTCAAAGTATGGTTAAAAGTGAGAACAGTGTTCCTTTTCTCTGTAGAAGCTTTACTTTGAAAGATAATCACGTTCTTTGAAAGTGTATGAATTTCATGAAATGCTTTGTGAGAAACGCACATGTGTTACTCTGAAATGAGAAGCGTCTGTTTGGGATATGTCAAAGTATGGTTAAAAGTGAGAACAGTGTTCCTTTTCTCTGTAGAAGCTTTAATTTGAAAGATAATCACGTTCTTTGAAAGTGAATGAATTTCATGAAATGCTTTTGTGAGAAACGCACACGTGTTACCCTGAAATGAGAAGCGTCTGTTTGGGATATGTCAAAGTATGGTTAAAAGTGAGAACAGTGTTCCTTTTCTCTGTAGAAGCTTTACTTTGAAAGATAATCACGTTCTTTGAAAGTGAATGAATTTCATGAAATGCTTTTGTGAGAAACGCACATGTGTTACTCTGAAATGAGAAGCGTCTGTTTGGGATATGTCAAAGTATGGTTAAAGTGAGAACAGTGTTCCTTTTCTCTGTAGAAGCTTTACTTGAAAGATAATCACGTTTCTTTGAAAGTGTATTAATTTCATGAAATGCTTTTGTGAGAAACGCACGTGTGTTACTCTGAAAAGAGAAGCGTCTGTTTGGGATATTTCAAAGTATGGTTAAACGTGAGAACAGTGTTCCTTTTCTCTGGAGAAGCTTTATTTGAAAGATAATCACGTTCTTTGAGAGTGTATGAATTTCATGAAATGCTTTTGTGAGAAACGAACATGTGTTACTCTGAAATGAGAAGCGTCTGTTTGGGATATGTCAAAGTATGGTTAAAAGTGAGAACAGTGTTCGTTTTTCTCTGTAGAAGCTTTTACTTTGAAAGATAATCACGATCATTTGAAAGTCATATGAATTTCATGAAATGCTTTTGTGAGAAACGCACATGTGTTACTCTGAAATGAGAAGCGTCTGTTTGGGATATGTCAAAGTATGGTTAAAAGTGAGAACAGTGTTCGTTTTCTCTGTAGAAGCTTTACTTTGAAAGATAATCACGATTCTTGAAAGTGTATGAATTTCATGAAATGCTTTTGTGAGAAACGCACATGTGTTACTCTGAAATGAGAAGCGTCTGTTTGGGATATGTCAAAGTATGGTTAAAAGTGAGAACAGTGTTCCTTTTCTCTGTAGAAGCTTTACTTTGAAAGATAATCACGTTCTTTGAAAGTGTATGAATTTCATGAAATGCTTTTGTGAGAAACGCACATGTGTTACTCTGAAATGAGAAGCGTCTGTTTGGGATATGTCAAAGTATGGTTAAAAGTGAGAACAGTGTTCCTTTTCTCTGTAGAAGCTTTACTTTGAAAGATAATCACGTTCTTTGAAAGTGTAAGAATTTCATGAAATGCTTTTGTGAGAAACGCACATGTGTTACTCCGAAATGAGAAGCGTCTGTTTGGGATATGTCAAAGTATGGTTAAAAGTGAGAACAGTGTTCCTTTTCTCTGTAGAAGCTTTACTTTGAAAGATAATCACGATTCTTTGAAAGTGTATGAATTTCATGAAATGCTTTTGTGAGAAATCGCACATGTGTTACTCTGAAATGAGAAGCGTCTGTTTGGGATATGTCAAAGTATGGTTAAAAGTGAGAACAGTGTTCCTTTTCTCTGTAGAAGCTTTACTTTGAAAGATAATCACGTTCTTTGAAAGTGTATGAATTTCATGAAATGCTTTTGTGAGAAACGCACATGTGTTACTCTGAAATGAGAAGCGTCTGTTTGGGATATGTCAAAGTATGGTTAAAAGTGAGAACAGTGTTCCTTTTCTCTGTAGAAGCTTTACTTTGAAAGATAATCACGTTCTTTGAAAGTCAATGAATTTCATGAAATGCTTTTGTGAGAAACGCACATGTGTTACTCTGAAATGAGAAGCGTCTGTTTGGGATATGTCAAAGTATGGTTAAAAGTGAGAACAGTGTTCCTTTTCTCTGTAGAAGCTTTACTTTGAAAGATAATCACGTTCTTGAAAGTGTATGAATTTCATGAAATGCTTTTGTGAGAAACGCACATGTGTTACTCTGAAATGAGAAGCGTCTGTTTGGGATATGTCAAAGTATGGTTAAAAGTGAGAACAGTGTTCCTTTTCTCTGTAGAAGCTTTACTTTGAAAGATAATCACGTTCTTTGAAGTGTATGAATTTCATGAAATGCTTTTGTGAGAAACGCACATGTGTTACTCTGAAATGAGAAGGCTCTGTTTGGGATATGTCAAAGTATGGTTAAAAGTGAGAACAGTGTTCCTTTTCTCTGTAGAAGCTTTACTTTGAAAGATAATCACGTTCTTTGAAAGTAAATGAATTTCATGAAATGCTTTTGTGAGAAACGCACATGTGTTACTCTGAAATGAGAAGCGTCTGTTTGGGATATGTCAAAGTATGGTTAAAAGTGAGAACAGTGTTCCTTTTCTTCTGTAGAAGCTTTACTTTGAAAGATAATCACGATCATTTGAAAGTCAATGAATTTAATGAAATGCTTTTGTGAGAAACGCACATGTGTTACTCTGAAATGAGAAGCGTCTGTTTGGGATATGTCAAAGTATGGTTAAAAGTGAGAACAGTGTTCCTTTTCTCTGTAGAAGCTTTACTTTGAAAGATAATCACGTTCTTTGAAAGTGTATGAATTTCATGAAATGCTTTTGTGAGAAACGCACATGTGTTACTCTGAAATGAGAAGCATCTGTTTGGGATATGTCAAAGTATGGTTAAAAGTGAGAACAGTGTTCCTTTTCTCTGTAGAAGCTTTACTTTGAAAGATAATCACGTTCTTTGAAAGTGTATGAATTTCATGAAATGCTTTTGTGAGAAACGCACATGTGTTACTCTGAAATGAGAAGCGTCTGTTTGGGATATGTCAAAGTATGGTTAAAAGTGAGAACAGTGTTCCTTTTCTCTGTAGAAGCTTTACTTTGAAAGATAATCACGCTCTTTGAAAGTGTATGAATTTCATGAAATGCTTTTGTGAGAAACGCACATGTGTTACTCTGAAATGAGAAGCGTCTGTTTGGGATATGTCAAAGTATGGTTAAAAGTGAGAACAGTGTTCCTTTTCTCTGTAGAAGCTTTACTTTGAAAGATAATCACGTTCTTTGAAAGTGTATGAATTTCATGAAATGCTTTTGTGAGAAACGCACATGTGTTACTCTGAAATGAGAAGCGTCTGTTTGGGATATGTCAAAGTATGGTTAAAAGTGAGAACAATGTTCCTTTTCTCTGTAGAAGCTTTACTTTGAAAGATAATCACGCTCTTTGAAAGTGTATGAATTTCATGAAATGCTTTTGTGAGAAACGCACATGTGTTACTCTGAAATGAGAAGCGCCTGTTTGGGATATGTCAAAGTATGGTTAAAAGTGAGAACAGTGTTCCTTTCCCTGTAGAAGCTTTACTTTGAAAGATAATCACGTTCTTTGAAAGTGTATGAATTTCATGAAATGCTTTTGTGAGAAACGCACATGTGTTACTCTGAAATGAGAAGCGTCTGTTTGGGATATGTCAAAGTATGGTTAAAAGTGAGAACAGTGTTCCTTTCTCTGTAGAAGCTTTACTTTGAAAGATAATCACGTTCTTTGAAAGTGTATGAATTTCATGAAATGCTTTTGTGAGAAACGCACATGTGTTACTCTGAAATGAGAAGCGTCTGTTTGGGATATGTCAAAGTATGGTTAAAAGTGAGAACAGTGTTCCTTTTCTCTGTAGAAGCTTTACTTTGAAAGATAATCACGTTCTTTGAAAGTGAATGAATTTCATGAAATGCTTTTGTGAGAAACGCACATGTGTTACTCTGAAATGAGAAGCGTCTGTTTGGGATATGTCAAAGTATGGTTAAAAGTGAGAACAGTGTTCCTTTTCTCTGTAGAAGCTTTACTTTGAAAGATAATCACGTTCTTTGAAAGTGTATGAATTTCATGAAATGCTTTTGTGAGAAACGCACATGTGTTACTCTGAAATGAGAAGCGTCTGTTTGGGATATGTCAAAGTATGGTTAAAAGTGAGAACAGTGTTCCTTTTCTCTGTAGAAGCTTTACTTTGAAAGATAATCACGTTCTTTGAAAGTGTATTAATTTCATGAAATGCTTTTGTGAGAAACGCACATGTGTTACTCTGAAAAGAGAAGCGTCTGTTTGGGATATTTCAAAGTATGGTTAAACGTGAGAACAGTGTTCCTTTTCTCTGGAGAAGCTTTATTTGAAAGATAATCACGTTCTTTGAGAGTGTATGAATTTCATGAAATGCTTTTGTGAGAAACGCACATGTGTTATTCTGAAATGAGAAGCGTCTGTTTGGGATATGTCAAAGTATGGTTAAAAGTGAGAACAGTGTTCCTTTTCTCTCTAGAAGCTTTACTTTGAAAGATAATCACGATCATTTGAAAGTCAGTGAATTTCATGAAATGCTTTTGTGAGAAACGCACATGTGTTACTCTGAAATGAGAAGCGTCTGTTTGGGATATGTCAAAGTATGGTTAAAAGTGAGAACAGTGTTCGTTTTCTCTGTAGAAGCTTTACTTTGAAAGATAATCACGTTCTTTGAAAGTGTATGAATTTCATGAAATGCTTTTGGTGAGAAAAGCACTATGTGTTACTCTGAAATGAGAAGCGTCTGTTTGGGATATGTCAAAGTATTGTTAAAAGTGAGAACAGTGTTCCTTTTCTCTGTAGAAGCTTTACTTTGAAAGATAATCACGTTCTTTGAAAGTGAATGAATTTCATGAAATGCTTTTGTGAGAAACGCACATGTGTTACTCAGAAATGAGAAGCGTCTGTTTGGGATATGTCAAAGTATGGTTAAAAGTGAGAACAGTGTTCCTTTTCTCTGTAGAAGCTTTACTTTGAAAGATAATCACGTTCTTTGAAAGTGTAGAATTTCATGAAATGCTTTTGTGAGAAACGCACATGTGTTACTCTGAAATGAGAAGCGTCTGTTTGGGATATGTCAAAGTATGGTTAAAAGTGAGAACAGTGTTCCTTTTCTCTGTAGAAGCTTACTTTGAAAGATAATCACGTTCTTTGAAAGTCAGTGAATTTCATGAAATGCTTTGTGGAGAAACGCACATGTGTTACCCCTGAAATGAGAAGCGTCTGTTTGGGGATATGTCAAAGTATGGTTAAAAGTGAGAACAGTGTTCCTTTTCTCTGCAGAAGCTTTACTTTGAAAGATAATCACGTTCTTTGAAAGTGTATGAATTTCATGAAATGCTTTTGTGAGAAACGCACATGTGTTACTCTGAAATGAGGAAGCGTCTGTTTGGGGATATGTCAAAGCATGGTTAAAAGTGAGAACAGTGTTCCTTTCTCTGTAGAAGCTTTACTTTGAAAGATAATCACGTTCTTTGAAAGTGTAAGAATTTCATGAAATGCTTTTGTGAGAAACGCACATGTGTTACTCTGAAATGAGAAGCATCTGTTTGGGATATGTCAAAGTATGGTTAAAAGTGAGAACAGTGTTCCTTTTCTCTGTAGAAGCTTTTTTACTTTGAAAGATAATCACGTTCTTTGAAAGTCAGTGAATTTCATGAAATGCTTTTGTGAGAAACGCACGTGTGTTACTCTGAAAAGAGAAGCGCTCTGTTTGGGATATGTCAAAGTATGGTTAAAAGTGAGAACAGTGTTCCTTTTCTCTGTAGAAGCTTTACTTTGAAAGATAATCACGTTCTTTGAAAGTGTATGAATTTCATGAAATGCTTTTGTGAGAAACGTACATGTGTTACTCTGAAATGAGAAGCGTCTGTTTGGGATATGTCAAAGTATGGTTAAAAGTGAGAACAGTGTTCCTTTTCTCTGTAGAAGCTTTACTTTGAAAGATAATCACGTTCTTTGAAAGTGTATGAATTTCATGAAATGCTTTTGTGAGAAACGCACATGTGTTACTCTGAAATGAGAAGCGTCTGTTTGGGATATGTCAAAGTATGGTTAAAAGTGAGAACAGTGTTCCTTTTCTCTGTAGAAGCTTTACTTTGAAAGATAATCACGTTCTTTGAAAGTAAATGAATTTCATGAAATGCTTTTGTGAGAAACGCATATGTGTTACTCTGAAATGAGAAGCGTCTGTTTGGGATATGTCAAAGTATGGTTAAAAGTGAGAACAGTGTTCCTTTTCTCTGTAGAAGCTTTACTTTGAAAGATAATCACGTTCTTTGAAAGTGTATGAATTTCATGAAATGCTTTTGTTAGAAACGCACATGTGTTACTCTGAAATGAGAAGCGTCTGTTTGGGATATGTCAAAGTATGGTTAAAAGTGAGAACAGTGTTCCTTTTCTCTGTAGAAGCTTTAATTTGAAAGATAATCACGTTCTTTGAAAGTAAAAGAATTTCATGAAATGCTTTTGTGAGAAACGCACATGTGTTACCCTGAAATGAGAAGCGTCTGTTTGGGATATGTCAAAGTATGGTTAAAAGTGAGAACAGTGTTCCTTTTCTCTGTAGAAGCTTTACTTTGAAAGATAATCACGTTCTTTGAAAGTGAATGAATTTCATGAAATGCTTTTGTGAGAAAACGCACATGTGTTACTCTGAAATGAGAAGCGCCCTGTTTGGGATATGTCAAAGTATGGTTAAAAGTGAGAACAGTGTTCCTTTTCTCTGTAGAAGCTTTACTTTGAAAGATAATCACGATCATTTGAAAGTCAGTGAATTTCATGAAATGCTTTTGTGAGAAACGCACATGTGTTACTCTGAAATGAGAAGCGTCTGTTTGGGATATGTCAAAGTATGGTTAAAAGTGAGAGCAGTGTTCCTTTTCTCTGTAGAAGCTTTACTTTGAAAGATAATCACGTTCTTTGAAAGTGTATTAATTTCATGAAATGCTTTTGTGAGAAACGCACATGTGTTACCCTGAAAAGAGAAGCGTCTGTTTGGGATATTTCAAAGTATGGTTAAACGTGAGAACAGTGTTCCTTTTCTCTGGAGAAGCTTTATTTGAAAGATAATCACGTTCTTTGAGAGTGTATGAATTTCATGAAATGCTTTGTGAGAAACGCACATGTGTTATTCTGAAATGAGAAGCGTCTGTTTGGGATATGTCAAAGTATGGTTAAAAGTGAGAACAGTGTCCCTTTTCTCTCTAGATGCTTTACTTTGAAAGATAATCACGATCATTTGAAAGGGTGAATTTACGAAATGCTTCACTTGAGAAACGTACATGTGTTACCTCTGAAATGAGAAGCGTCAGTTTGGGATAAGTCAAAGTATGGTTAAAAGTGAGAACAGTGTCTCGTTTTCTCTGTGGTAGTTTTTACTTGGACATAATCACGTTCTTTGAAAGTGTATGAATTTCATGAAATGCTTTTTGTGAGAAACGCACATGTGTTACTTGGAAATGAGAAGCGTCTGTTTGGGATATGTCAGTATTGTTAAAAGTGAGAACAGTGTTCCTTTTCTCTGCAGAAGCTTTACTTTGAAAGATAATCACGTTCTTTGAAAGGTGTATGGAATTCCTTAAGAAATGCTTTTTTGTGAGAAACGGATGGCGACTTCTGAAATGAGAAGGGCCTGTTTGGGATATGTCAGTATTGTTAAAAGGGAGAACAGTGTTCCTTTCCTCCAGAGAAGCTTTTAGCATTGAAAGATATCATACCTTGGGAAAGTGTAAGGAATTTCATGAAATGCTTCCGTGAGAAATTCGATATACTTCTCTGAAATGAGAAGCTGACGCTTTGGGATATGCTGTCAAAGTATTGTTGGGTGAGAACAGTGTTCCTTTTCTCTGTAGAAGCGGACTTGGAAGATAATCACGCTCTTTGAAAGTGTATGAATTTCAAGAAATGCTTTTGTGAGAAACGCACATGTGTTACTCTCCAGGAAATGAGAAGCGTCTCTTTGGGATATGTCAAAGCATGGTTAAAGTGAGAACAGTGTTCCTTTTCTCTGTAGAAGCCACTCCTTAGAAAGATATTCACGCCCTTGAAAGTGTATGAAGAATTTCACAAACGCTTTCAGAGAAACGCACATGTGTGTTACTCTGAAATGAGTTTGTCTGCCTTGGATATGTCAAAGTATGGTTAAATGTGAGAATAGTGTCTTTTCCTGTAGAAGCTTTTAATTTGAAAGATAATCACGTTTTTTTTCTTTTCCCCTGTAGTAAAATAACTGAATGTCGCTTTTTTATGAAACGCATATGTGTTACCCTGAAATGAGAAGCGCTCTGTTTGGGATATGTCAAAGTATGGTTAAAAGTGAGAACAGTGTTTCTCTTCTCTGCAGAAGCTTTACTTTGAAAGATAATCACGTCTCTTTGAAAGTGTGAATGTAACTTCAGAAATGCTTTTGTGAGAAAACGCACATGTGTTACTCTGAAATGAGAAATGCCTTTCCTTGGGATATATCAAAAGTATGGTTTGTTAGAACTAGTGTTCGCTTTCTCTGTAGGAAGCTTTACTAAGAAAGATAATCACGATCATTTGAAAGTCAGTGAATTTCACAACATTTTTTGAGAAATTCACACTGTGTTACTCCTGAAATGAGAAGCGCTCTGTTTTGGATATGTCAAAGTATGGTTAAAAATGAGAGCAGTGTTCCTTTTCTCCAGTGAAGCTTTATTTGAAAGATAATCACGTTCTTTGAAAGTGTATGAATTTCATGAAATGCTTCAGTGAGAAACCATAACATGTGTTACTCTGAAACAGAAGCTCTGTTTGGGATATGTCAAGGCATGGTTAAAAGTGAGAATATGTCTGCTTTCTCTGTAGAAGCTCACTGGGAAAGATAATCACGTTCTTTGCAGCGGAATGAATTTTTCTTGCGGAAATGCTTTTGTGAGAAATGTTATATGTGTGTTACTCTCTGAAATGAGGAAGCTTACCCATGTTTGGGATATGTCAAAGTATGGTTAAAGTGAGAGCAGTGTTCCTTTTCCCTGTAGAAGCTTTTACTTTGAAAGATAACCATGCTTCTTGGAAAGTGTGTATGAATTTCATGAAACGCTTTTAAGAGAAACGCATAGGGGTTAATCTGAAAATGAGAAAGTTGCCTGTTTGGGATATGTCAAAGTATGGTTAAAAGTGAGAACAGTGTCTGTTTTCTTCTGTAGAAGTTTACTTTTAAGGATAACCACGCTCTTTTGAAAGTAGAATGAATTTCTATGAAATGCTTTTGTGAGAAACGCACATGTGTTACCTGAAATGAGAATCGTCTGTCAGGGATATGTCAAGGCATGGTTGGGTGTGAGAATAGTGTACCTTTTCTCTGTAGAAGCTTTACTTTGAAAGATAATTACGTTCTCTTGAAAGTGTATTAATTCTATGAAATGTTTGTGAGAACATGTGTGCTACCTGAAATGATAAGGTCTGTTTGGGACAGGCCAAAGTATGGTTAAAAGCCGGATAGTGTTCCTTTTCTCTGTAGAAGCCTTACTTTGAAAGATAATCACGTTCTTGGAAAGTGGGAATGAATTTCCAGAAATGCTTTTGTGAGAAACGCACATGTGTTACTCTGAAATGAGAAGTGCTCTGTTTGGGATATGTCAAAGCATGGTTGTGTGAGAACAGTGTAATTTTCTCTGTAGAAGCTTAACTGGGAAAGATAATTACGTTCTTTTGAAAGTGTATTAATTTCATGAAATGCTTCTTTGTTAGAAATGCATATGTGTTACTCTGAAATGAGAAGCGTCTGTTTGGGATATGTCAAAGTATGTGGTTAAAGTGAGAACAGTGAAACTGTTTTCCCGAGATGCTTTTCTTTTACTTGAAAGATAATCATGATTATTTTGAAAGTCAGTGAATTTCTCCATGAAATGCTTTACTGAGAAACACACATGTGTTACTCCTTAATGAGTAGCGGCCTGTTTGGGATATGTCAAGTAATGTAGGAGGTGGAGAGAATATGTTCGTTTTTCTGTAAAGTTTTACTTTGAAAGATAATCACGCTTTTTGAAAGTGGAAGAATCTCCATGAAATGCTTTTGTGAGAAATCCACATGTGCTACTCTCCCCTGAACAGCTTAGGTTCTGGATATGTCAAAGTATTGTTGCAAGTAGAATGAATGTTTCTTTTCTCTGTTGAAGCTTTTACTTTTGGAAAGATAAATAACTCTGCCTTTGAAAGTGTATGAACTCTATGAAATGTTTTTGTGAGGAATTAGCATGTAAGCAATTCTGAAATGAGAAGCATCTGTTTGGGATATATCAAAGTATGGTTAAAAGGGATAGAACAGTGTTTCTTCCGGTGGTGGTAGTTATAACTTGAAAGATAATCATGTTCTTTTGGAAAGCTGTGTGAATTTAATGAAATGTTTTTGTGAGAAACCTGTGTTACCCTTAAATGAGAAGGGTCTCCTGTTTGGGATGGGTTGGGTATATACAAGTGAGAACAGTGTTCTTTTTCCCTGGTGTATTTTTACTTTGAAAGATAACATGATCATTTGAAAGTGGAGGAATTTCATTGAAATGCTTTTGTGAGAAACGCATATGTGTTACTTCCTGAAATGAGAAGCGCTCTGTTTGGGATATGTCACAGCATGTTGAAGGCTTTAGAACAGTGTTCGTTTTCCTTGTAGAAGCTTTACTTTGAAAGATAATCACTGCTTCTTTGAAAGTGTATGAACTTCACAGAAATGCTTCTTTAGAGAAAACGGACATGTCTAATTTGAACAGGGAAGCGCCTTGTTTGGGATATGCGTCAAAGTATGGTTAAAAGGGAGAACAGCGTATTCTTTTCTCTGTAGAAGCTTTTACTTTTGAAAGAGAATCACGTTCTTTGAAAGTGAATGAATTTCATGAAATGCTTTTGTGAGAAACACTACCGGTGTTAGCCTGAAATGAGAAGCGCCTGCCTGGGGATATACATGTCAAAGTATGGTTGAAAAGTGAGAACAGGAATTTTTTTCTCTGTAGAAGCTTCTACTTTGAAAGATAATTACGTTCTTTTGAAAGTGTATTAATTTCATGAAATGCTTTTGCAGGAGAAACTAGTACCGTGTTACCTGAAATGAGAAGCGCCTGTTTGGGATATTTCAGCATATATGCAGAGCAGTGTTCTCTTCTCTCGGGGAGCTTTATTTTGAAAAAGATAATCACGTTCTTTAGCGACACTCCCCATGAAATGTTTTGCGAGAAACGATCGCAAAGCACTTCTGAAAGAGAAGCTTCTGTTTCAGATATTTCAAAGTGGGGTTAAACGTGAGAACATGTTCCTTTTCTCTGGAGAAGCTTTATTTGAAAGATAATCACGCCTTTGAGAGTGTATGAATTTCATGAAATGCTTCGGCAAAAGAGAAACGGACATGTTATTCTGAAATGAGGGGCGCCTGTTTGGGATATATGTCAAAGTATGGTTAGTGAGAATAGTGTTCTTTTTCACTGGAGAAGTTTTTACTTTGAAAGATAATCATGCTCTTTAGAAAGAGTATGAATTTCATGAAATGCCACAGGGAGAAACGCATATGAAAGTTACCTCTGAAATATAGCTGCACTTTTTTGGGATATGTCAGTATGGTTAAAAGCTTGGACATTGTCTGCTTTCTTCTGTAGAAGCTTTACTTTGAAAGATAACTGCTGTTCTTGAAAGTGCAGACATGAATTTCCATGAAATGCTTTTAAGAGAAATGGATACAAGCTACTCCTGAAATGAGAAATGTTTGGGATGCATGTCATAGCATTGTTAAAGTGAGAACAGTGTTCCTTTCTCTCTTGTAGAAGCTTTACTTTGAAAGATAAACACGCTTTTTGAGTGGTATGAATTTAAGAAATGGGCTTTTGTGAGAAACGCACATGTGTTACTCAGAGTCGATGTAGCTGCCTGTTTGGGATATGTCACGTATTGCTTATAAGTGAGAATAGTGTTCCTTTTCCCTGTAGAAGATTTACATTGAAAGAAACACTGTTCTTTTGAAAGTGTATGAATTTCATGAAATGCTTTTAAGAGAAACGCACAAGTGTTACTCTGAATGAGAAGCGACTGTTTGGGATATGGCACCGCTTATTGTTAAAAGTGAGAACGCAAAGTGTTC
>CADCXT010002347.1:0-11479 GCA_902806775.1 Microtus agrestis | reverse complement strand
GATATGTCAAAGCATGGCTATAAGCGAGAACAGTGTTCCTTTTCTCTGTAGAAACATATTTTGCAGGATAATCACGTTCTTTGGAAACAAGAGGCCTGCGAATGAGTTTTTTTGAGAAACTATGTGCTGGAGGAAAATGAGTAACTCTGATTTGGGATAAGACTAGTACATGGATAAAAGAGAAATATGTTCTTTTTCTCTGTGGTAGCTTTACTTCATGATAATCACCATTTGAAAGTTAAGACTTATGAAATGTTTTTTTGAGAAACGACATGTGCTACTTTGAAATGAGAAGTGGTTCGTTTGGGATGGGGGCTGAGAATTTTCATGAAAGCAGAATTGTGTTCATTTTGGGGGGGCAGGTTTATTTCATGAAAGATAATCACTCATTTGAAAGTCAGTGGACCACATGAAATGCGCTTGCAGGAGAAACTAGTGCGTTACTCTGAGCTGAGAAAGCCGCCTGTCAGGGATACACTAAAGCATAATAAAAGTGAGACAGTGTCCTTCTCTCCAGAAGCTTAACTTGAAAGATAATCAAAATCAACATATCAGAGTCAGAAGTGACCTCTATGGAATGCTTCAGTGAGAACGCATATGTGTTACTCTTGAACAGAGAAGGGTCTATTGGGATATGTCAAGCATGTATAAAAATGAGAAAATGTTCTTTTCTCGGTAGAGGCTTTACTTTGAAAGATAATCACACTCTTCGCCCACAGTGCAGTGAATCCCATAATAACAGAGAAACGCACATGTGTTTACTCAGAATGAGAGTTTGCTTGGGATAAGGTCAAAGTATGAGCAAAAGGAAGAACAGTGTTCCTTCTGTAGTTTTTACTTTGCAAGATAATCGACGTTTTAGGAAGCGCAATTTCGATGAAACAACATGGTGGCGGAAACCAAGGCGTGGTTACTCAAATGAAAGCGCCCATCGGGGATGTCGCGCAGAAAGGGGGGAAGTGATGGAACAGCGTCTCGCTTTTCCGTGAGGTTTCTGACTTCAGGAGAAAGATGAAACACGTTACCTGAGACTATGCAAGAACTCCAAGAATGCCTCTGTGATGAAATCGATATGCGCCGTGTTATCTGATCATAATGAACGCGTTTCTTGGGATGGTTGAATGAGAACAGGGCCCTTTCTGTAGCTTTATTCTGAAAGATAACGATCATGTCTTCGCACAAAGCTGATCTCAGCCAGAGACTGCTTGAAGTCCTGAGGAGATATCACCTGAAACGAGAAGACCCTGTTTGGGATATGCCAAAGTTATGGATAAGAGTGAGAACAGTGTTCTTTTTCTCTGCAGAATCTTTATTTTGAAAGATAACTAATGCTCTTTGACTAAGTGAGTGAATTTCACTGAAATACTTTTGTGAGAATCTGATATGAAGTTAATTGAAACAGAGAAAGGCATCAGGTTTGAGATATGTAAATTATGGTTGGAAAAGTGAGAACAGTGTTCCTTTTCTCTCAGAAGATTTACTTTGAAAGATAATCATGTGCACTTTGAAAGCTAAAAGAAATTTAATGAAATGCTTTTGGTGAGAAAAAATCACATGAGGTTAGCACTCTCTGAGTTGAGAAGGTTTGCTGGGATACGTCAAAGTATGGTTAGCAGCATGAACAGAGTGTCCCGCTCTGCAGTCCTCGCCTGGAAAGACACCGCCTCTTTGAAAGTTGTAATTGTTGAATGCTTGAGTACTGTGGAGAACTGGAGAAAAGAATACTGTTTGAGTTGTTGGGTTAAAGGAGAATCTAGTGTTCCTTCTTTGCAGTAGTCATTTTACTTGAAAGACAATCACGTTCTTGAAAGTAAAAGAATTTGGCTGAAACTGCTTTGATATAGAGAAACGATGATGTGAGACTCTGAAATGAGAAGCTATCTGTTTGGGATAGGTCAAAGAATGGGTTGTAAGGGAGGAATGCGTTCGTTCTTCCTATAAGAAACTTGTACTTGGAAAGATAATCACGTTCTCTGAGAGTGTATTGAATTGAAGAGAAATGCTTTCGAGGGAAACGTACAAGAGCTACCTTGAACAGATAGGCTGCCCGTCTGGGACATATGTCGAGCAAGGTTAAAGAACGAGAACAGTGTTCCTTCTCTGTAGTTTTATCTTTGAAAGATAATCACGTTCTTTGAGAGTGGTTAACTTTGCAACTGAAAGCTTTGCAGAGAAACGCATACAGTTACCTGAAATGAGAAGCGACCTGCGTTTGGGAGATGTCAAAGAATGGTTAAAAGTGAGAACAGCGTTCTTTCTTCCTGTAGAAGAATTACTTTGAAAGTTAATCACTGTTCTTGGAAAGCGTGATTGAATCCTCATGAAAATGCTTTTGGTGGAGAAATGCATGAGCAATTCCTGATATGAGGAATGTTTGGAGCTGGCCTAAAATGAAAAGTACTTTCTGGTAGCTTTACTTGAGGATAAGGCCTTAAAGTGTATGAACTCTGATGAAATGCTTTAGAGAACAGTACATTTCCATGAGGTTTTTGTGTAGGAGGTTGGTCACTTTGAAAGATAATCACTGTGAATCTTTATTTGAAAGCACTTCTAGGTATGAATTTCATGAAATGCTTTTGAGAGAACGCACATGTGTTACTCTGAAATGAGAAGGCCTGTTTGGGATATGTCAAAAGCATGGTTAAAAGTGAGAACAGTGTTCTTTTCTCTGTAGAAGCTTTACTTTGAAAGATAATCACCATCATTTGAAAGTCAGTGAATTTCAGAAATGTTTTTTGTGAGAAACGACATGTGTTACTTCTGAAATGAGAAGTGGCCTGTTTGGGATATGTCAAAGTATGGTTAAAAGTGAGAACAGTGTTCCTTTCTCTGTAGAAGCTTTACTTGAAAGATAATCACGATCATTTGAAAGTCAGTGAATTTCATGAAATGCTTTTGTGAGAAACGCACATGTGTTACTCTGAAATGAGAAGCTTCTGTTTGGGATATGTCAAAGTATGGTTAAAAGTGAGAACAGTGTTCCTTTTCTCTGTAGAAGTTTTTACTTTGAAAGATAATCACGATCATTTGAAAGTCAGTGAATTTCATGAAATGCTTTGTGAGAAACGCACATGTGTTACTCTGAAATGAGAAGCGCCTGTTTGGGATATGTCAAAGCATGGTTAAAAGGAGAACAGTGTCTTTTCTCTGTAGAAGCTTTACTTTGAAAGATAATCACGTTCATTTGAAAGTCAAGAATTTCATGAAATGCTTTTGTGAGAAACGCACATGTGTTACTCTGAAATGAGAAGCTGTCTGTTTGGGATATGTCAAAGTATGGTTAAAAGTGAGAACAGTGTTCCTTTTCTGTGTAGAAGCTTTACTTTGAAAGATAATCACGATCATTTGAAAGTCAATGAATTTCATGAAATGCTTTTGTGAGAAACGCACATGTGTTACTTCTGAAATGAGAAGCGCCTGTTTGGGATATGTCAAAGTATGGTTAAAAGCGAGAACAGTGTTCCTTTTCTCTGTAGAAGCTTTACTTTGAAAGATAATCACGATCATTTGAAAGTCAGTGAATTTCATGAAATGCTTTTGTGAGAAACGCACATGTGTTACTCTGAAATGAGAAGCGTCTGTTTGGGATATGTCAAAGTATGGTTAAAAGTGAGAACAGTGTTCCTTTTCTCCGTAGAAGTCTTTAAAAAACACAATCTTTGATATAAGATAATCACGTTCTTTTGAAAGCAAAAGAATTTCATGAAATGCTTGTGAGAAAACGCACATGTGTTACTCTGAAATGAGAAGCGTCTGTTTGGGATATGTTAAATATGGTTAAAAGTGAGAATAGTGTTCCTTTTCTCTGTAGAAGCTTTACTTTGAAAGATAATCACGATCATTTGAAAGTCAGTGAATTTCATGAAATGCTTTTGTGAGAAACGCACATGTGTTACTCTGAAATGAGAAGCGTCTGTTTGGGATATGTCAAAGTATGGTTAAAAGTGAGAACAGTGTTCCTTTCCCTGTAGAAGCTTTACTTTGAAAGATAATCACGATCATTTGAAAGTCAGTGAATTTCATGAAATGCTTTTGTGAGAAACGCACATGTGTTACTCTGAAATGAGAAGCGTCTGTTTGGGATAGGTCAAAGTATGGTTAAAAGTGAGAACAGTGTTCCTTTTCTCTGTAGAAGCTTTACTTTGAAAGATAATCACGATTATTTGAAAGTCAGTGAATTTCATGAAATGCTTTTGTGAGAAACGCACATGTGTTACTCTGAAATGAGAAGCGTCTGTTTGGGATATGTCAAAGTATGGTTAAAAGTGAGAACAGTGTTCCTTTTCTCTGTAGAAGCTTTACTTTGAAAGATAATCACGATTATTTGAAAGCCAGTGAATTTCATGAAATGCTTTTGTGAGAAACGCATGTGTTACTCTGAAATGAGAAGCGTCTGTTTGGGATATGTCAAAGTATGGTTAAAAGTGAGAACAGTGTTCCTTTCTCTGTAGAAGCTTTACTTTGAAAGATAATCACGATCATTTGAAAGTCAATGAATTTCATGAAATGCTTTTGTGAGAAACGCACATGTGTTACTCTGAAATGAGAAGCGTCTGTTTGGGATATGTCAAAGCATGGTTAAAAGTGAGAACAGTGTTCCTTTTCTCTGTAGAAGCTTTACTTTGAAAGATAATCACGATCATTTGAAAGTCAGTGAATTTCATGAAATGCTTTTGTGAGAAACGCACATGTGTTAATCTGAAATGAGAAGCGCCTGTTTGGGATATGTCAAAGTATGGTTAAAAGTGAGAACAGTGTCCCTTTCCTGTAGAAGCTTTACTTTGAAAGATAATCACGATCATTTGAAAGTCAATGAATTTCATGAAATGCTTTTGTGAGAAACGCACATGTGTTACCTCTGAAATGAGAAGCGCCTGTTTGGGATATGTCAAAGTATGGTTAAAAGTGAGAACAGTGTTCTTTTCTCTGTAGAAGCTTTACTTTGAAAGATAATCACGATCTTTTGAAAGTAAAAGAATTTCATGAAATGCTTTTGTGAGAAAACGCACTGTGTTACTCTGAAATGAGAAGCGCCTGTTTGGGATATGTCAAAGTATGGTTAAAAGTGAGAACAGTGTTCCTTTTCTCTGTAGAAGCTTTACTTGAAAGATAATCAAGATCATTTGAAAGTCAGTGAATTTCATGAAATGCTTTTGTGAGAAACGCACATGTGTTACTCTGAAATGAGAAGCGTCTGTTTGGGATATGTCAAAGTATGGTTAAAAGTGAGAACAGTGTTCCTTTTCTCTGTAGAAGCTTTACTTAGAAAGATAATCACGTCATTTGAAAGTCAGTGAATTTCATGAAATGCTTTTGTGAGAAACGCACATGTGTTACTCTGAAATGAGAAGCGTCTGTTTGGGATATGTCAAAGTATGGTTAAAAGTGAGAACAGTGTTCCTTTTCTCTGTAGAAGCTTTACTTTGAAAGATAATCACGTTCTTTGAAAGTCAGTGAATTTCATGAAATGCTTTTGTGAGAAACGCATATGTGTTACTCTGAAATGAGAAGCGTCTGTTTGGGATATGTCAAAGTATGGTTAAAAGTGAGAACAGTGTTCCTTTTCTCTGTAGAAGCTTTACTTTGAAAGATAATCACGATCATTTGAAAGTCAGTGAATTTCATGAAATGCTTTTGTGAGAAACGCACATGTGTTACTCTGAAATGAGAAGCGTCTGTTTGGGATATGTCAAAGTATGGTTAAAAGTGAGAACAGTGTTCCTTTTCTCTGTAGAAGCTTTACTTTGAAAGATAATCACGATCATTTGAAAGTCAGTGAATTTCATGAAATGCTTTTGTGAGAAACGCACATGTGTTACTCTGAAATGAGAAGCGTCTGTTTGGGATATGTCAGCATGGTTAAAAGTGAGAACAGTGTTCCTTTTTTTCAGTGTTCCTTTTCTCTGTAGAAGCTTTACTTTGAAAGATAATCACGATCATCTGAAAGTCAGTGAATTTCATGAAATGCTTTTGTGAGAAACGCACATGTGTTACTCTGAAATGAGAAGCGTCTGTTTGGGATATGTCAAAGTATGGTTAAAAGTGAGAACAGTGTTCCTTTCTCTGTAGAAGCTTTACTTTGAAAGATAATCACGATCATTTGAAAGTCAGTGAATTTCATGAAATGCTTTTGTGAGAAACGCACATGTGTTACTCTGAAATGAGAAGCGTCTGTTTGGGATATGTCAAAGTATGGTTAAAAGTGAGAACAGTGTTCCTTTTCTCTGTAGAAGCTTTACTTTGAAAGATAATCACGATCATTTGAAAGTCAGTGAATTTCATGAAATGCTTTTGTGAGAAACGCACATGTGTTACTCTGAAATGAGAAGCGTCTGTTTGGGATATGTCAAAGTATGGTTAAAAGTGAGAACAGTGTTCCTTTTCTCTGTAAAGCTTTACTTTGAAAGATAATCACGATCATTTGAAAGTCAGTGAATTTCATGAAATGCTTTTGTGAGAAACGCACATGTGTTACTCTGAAATGAGAAGCGTCTGTTTGGGATATGTCAAAGTATGGTTAAAAGTGAGAACAGTGTTCCTTTTCTCTGTAGAAGCTTTACTTTGAAAGATAATCACGATCATTTGAAAGTCAGTGAATTTCATGAAATGCTTTGTGAGAAACGCACATGTGTTACTCTGAAATGAGGAAGCGTCTGTTTGGGATATGTCAAAGTATGGTTAAAAGTGAGAACAGTGTTCCTTTTCTCTGGTAGAAGCTTTACTTGAAAGATAATCACGATCTTTGAAAGTCAGTGAATTTCATGAAATGCTTTTGTGAGAAACGCACATGTGTTACTCTGAAATGAGAAGCGTCTGTTTGGGATATGTCAAAGTATGGTTAAAAGTGAGAACAGTGTTCCTTTTCTCCGTAGAAGCTTTACTTTGAAAGATAATCACGATCATTTGAAAGTCAGTGAATTTCATGAAATGCTTTTGTGAGAAACGCACATGTGTTACTCTGAAATGAGAAGCGTCTGTTTGGGATATGTCAAAGTATGGTTAAAAGTGAGAACAGTGTTCCTTTTCTCTGTAGAAGCTTTACTTTGAAAGATAATCACGATCATTTGAAAGTCAAAGAATTTCATGAAATGCTTGTGAGAAACGCACATGTGTTACTTCCTGAAATGAGAAGGTCTGTTTGGGATATGTCAAAGTATGGTTAAAAGTGAGAACAGTGTTCCTTTTCTGTAGAAGCTTTACTTTGAAAGATAATCACGATCATTTGAAAGTCAGTGAATTTCATGAAATGCTTTTGTGAGAAACGCACATGTGTTACTCTGAAATGAGAAGCGTCTGTTTGGGATATGTCAAAGTATGGTTAAAAGTGAGAACAGTGTTCCTTTTCTGTAGAAGCTTTACTTTGAAAGATAATCACGGTCATTTGAAAGTCAATGAATTTCATGAAATGCTTTTGTGAGAAACGCACATGTGTTACTCCTGAAATGAGAAGCGCCTGTTTGGGATATGTCAAAGTATGGTTAAAAGTGAGAACAGTGTTCCTTTTCCTGTAGAAGCTTTACTTTGAAAGATAATCACGATCATTTGAAAGTCAATGAATTTCATGAAATGCTTTTGTGAGAAACGCACATGTGTTACTCTGAAATGAGAAGCGTCTGTTTGGGATATGTCAAAGTATGGTTAAAAGGAGAACAGTGTTCCTTTTCTCTGTAGAAGCTTTACTTTGAAAGATAATCACGATCATTTGAAAGTCAGTGAATTTCATGAAATGCTTTTGTGAGAAACGCACATGTGTTACTCTGAAATGAGAAGCGTCTGTTTGGGATATGTCAAAGTATGGTTAAAAGTGAGAACAGTGTTCCTTTTCTCTGTAGAAGCTTTACTTTGAAAGATAATCACGATCTTTGAAAGTCAAGAATTTCATGAAAATGCTTTGTGAGAAACGCACATGTGTTACTCTGAAATGAGAAGCGCCTGTTTGGGATATGTCAAAGTATGGTTAAAAGTGAGAACAGTGTTCCTTTTCTTGTAGAAGCTTTACTTTGAAAGATAATCACGATCATTTGAAAGTCAGTGAATTTCATGAAATGCTTTTGTGAGAAACGCACATGTGTTAATCTGATATGAGGAGCCTTCCTGTTTGGGATATATCAAAGTATGGTTGAAAGTGAGAACAGTGTTTTTTTCTCTGTAGTAGCTTTACTTTGAAAGATAATCACGATCATTTGAAAGTCAGTGAATTTCATGAAATGGTTTTGTGAGAAACGCACATGAGCTACCCTGAAATGAGAAGACTCTGTTTGGGATATGGTTAAAGTATGGTTAAAAGTGAGAACAGTGTTCCTTTTCTTGGTAGAAGCTTTACTTTGAAAGATAATCAAGATCATTTCAAAGTCAGGAATTTTACGAGATGCCTTTGTGAGAAACTCACAAGTGTTACCTGAAATGAGAAGCGCCTGTTTGGGATATGTCAAAGGAGGGTTAAAAGTGAGAACAGTGTTCTTTTTCTCTCCGTAGAAGCTTTACTTCTGAAAGATAATCACGATCATTTGAAAGTCAGTGAATTTCATGAAATGCTTTTGTGAGAAACGACATGTGTTACTCTGAAATGAGAAGCGTCTGGCTTGGGATATGTCAGCAGGTTAAAAGCAAGAACACTGTTCTTTTTCTCTGTAGAAGCTTTATTTTGAAAGATAATCCGGATCATTTGAAAGTCAGTGAATTTTATGAAATACTTAGAGAAACGCACATGTGTTACTCTGAAAGGAGAAGCGCCTGTTTGGGATATGTCACAGCATGGTTAAAGTAGAACAGTGTCTCCTTTTCTCTGTAGAAGCTTTACTTTGATAGTTAATCACGATCATTTGAAAGTCAGCTTAATTTCATGAAATGTATTTGTGAGGAACGCACAGCAAGTTACTCTGAATGGTGTAGCGCCTGTTTGGGATATGTCAAAGCATGGTTAAAAGTGAGACCAGTGTTCCTTTCCTGTAGAAGCTTTTATTTTGAAAGATAATCACGGTCATTTGAGAGTCAGTGAATCTCATGAAATGCTTCTGTGAGAAACGCACATGTGTTACTCTGAAATGAGAAGCGCCTGTTTGGGATAAGTCAAAGTATGGTTAAGGGTAGAACAGTGTTCCTTTTCTCTGTAGAAGCTTTACTTTGAAAGAAAATCAGGGTCATTTTGAAAGCTTTCAGTGAAATCTGCTATGAAATGCTTTTTGTGAGATTCTATTACTTGCTTTACTCTGAAATGAGAAGCGTCTGTTTGGGATATGTCAAAGGATGGTTAAAAGTGAGAACAGTGTTCCTTTCGGTAGAAGCTTTACTTTGAAAGAAAATCACTGTCATTTGAGTGTGAGGACTCATGAAATGTTTTAAGAGAATGCACACATGTGTTACTTCTGAAATGAGAAGCGTCTGTTTAGAGGAAAGTCAAAGTATGGTTAAAAGTGAGAACAGTGTTCCTTTTCCCTGTAGAAGCTTTACGTTGAAAGATAATCACGATCATTTGAAAGTCAGTGTGAAATTCATGAAATGCTTTTGTGAGAAACGCATGTTACTTCTGAAATGAGAAGCGCCTGTTAGGGATATGTCAGTGATGGTTAAAAGTGAGAACAGTGTTCCTTTTTCTCTGTAGGTTTACTTGAAAGATAACACAATTTTGAAAGAAAAAGAATTTCATGAATTGCTTTTGTGAGAAACTTACGCGTGTTACCTCTGAATGAGAGGTTGCCCGTTTGGGATATGTCAAAGTGCATGGTTAAAAGTGAGAACAGTGTTCCTTCGGCTGCAGAAGCTGATTTTTTAAAAGATAATCACGGTCATTTGAAAGTCAGTGACTCGCATGAAATGCTTTAGAGAGAAACGCATACGTGTGCCACTTTGAAATGAGAAGATCCTGTTTGGGATAGATGTCAAAATATGGTTAAAAGTGTATAGAACAGTGTTCCTCTTCTGGGAAAGCTTTACTTTGAAAGATAATCATTGACTTTTGAAACAAAGAATTTGATGAAATGCTTTTGTGAGAACGGATAATGTGTGTTACTACTTAAATGAGAAGCATCTGTTTGGGATATGTCAAAGTATGGTTAAGTGAGGAACAGTGTTCCACCCTTCTGTAGAAACTTTTACTTTTGAAAGATAATCACGGTCATTTGTTAAAGTAAAAATTCCATGAAATGCTTTTGCGAGAAACGTAATGGCTGTTACCTGAAATGAGAAGCGTCTGTTAGGGATATGTCAAACTATGGTTAAAAGTGAGAACAGGTGTTCCTTTTCTCTGTGGTAGTTTTTACTTTGAAAGATAATCACGTTCTTTTAAAAGCAAAAGAATTCCATGAATTGCTTCTGTGAGAAATGCATTATGTGTTACTCTTTGAAATGAGAAGCATCTGTTTGGGATATGTCAAAGCATGGTTAAAAGTGAGAACAGTGTTCTTGTCTGCAGTGTTTTACTTTGAAAGATAATCACGGTCATTTGAAAGCTTTCAGTGAATTTCATGAATGCTTTTGTGAGAACGCGACATGTGTTACTTCTCTGAAATGAGACGTTGGCTCGTTTTGGGATATGTCACTGGATAGAAAGTGAGAACAATGTTCTTTTCTCTGTAAAAGCTTTACTTTGAAAGATAATCACTGATCATTTGAAAGTCAGTGAATTTCATGAAATGCTTTTGTGAGAAACGGACATGTGTTACCTGAATGAGAAAGCATCTGTTTGGGATATGTCACATACAAAGTGAGAAATGAGTGTTCCTTTTCCCGTGGTAGCTTTGCATTTTGAAAGATAATCACGATCATTTGAATGTCAGCGATTTCATGAAATAGATTTAGGGAGAAGCGGATATGTGAAAGTACATTTGAAATGAGAAGCTACTCGGTGGGATATGTCAAAGTATGGTTAAAAGTGAGACTCAGTGTTCCTTTTCTCTGTAGAAGCTTTACTTTGAAAGATAATCACGCACATTTGAGTCAGTGAATTTCATGAATGCTTTTGTGAGAAACGGACATGTGTTACTTCCTGAAATGAGAAGGAGGTCTGTTTGGGATATGTCAAAGCATGGTTAAAAGTGAGAACAGTGTTCTTTCCTCTGTATAAGCTTTACATTGAAAGATAATCACGATCATTTGAAAGTCAGTGAATTTTCTGAAATGCTTAAAGAGAAACGCACTGTGTTACTCTGAAATGAGGGGCGCTCTGTTTTGGGATATGTCACAATGGTTAAAAGTGAGAACAGTGGTTCCTTTTCTCTGTAGAACCTTTACTTGAAAGATAATCAGATCATTTGAAAGTCAGTGAATTTCCCCATGAAATGTCTTTGGTGAGAAACGCACATGTGTTACCTCTGAAATGAGAAGGGTCTGTTTGGGATATGTCAAAGTATAAAGTTAAAAGTGAGAACAGTGTTTCTTTATCTGTAGTAGAAGATTTACTAGGAAAGAAAATCACGGTCATTTTGAAAAAGTAAGTGAAATTCTTGCGAAATGCTCCAGTGAGATCCGCACATGTGTTACT
>CADCXT010002345.1:0-95327 GCA_902806775.1 Microtus agrestis | reverse complement strand
GAAGCTTTACTTTGAAAGATAATCACGTTCCTTTGAAAAGTATGTGTAAATTCATAGAAATGCTTTTTGTGAGAAACGCACATGTGTTACTCTGAAATGAGAAGCGTCTGTTTGGGATATGTCAAAGTATGGTTAAAAGTGAGAACAGTGTTCGTTTTTCTCTGTAAAAGCTTTCACTCTGAAAGATAATCAGATCATTTGAAAGTCAGTGAATTTCCTGAAATGCTTTATGTAAGGGGCTTTTATGTGTTACTCTGAAATGAGAAAGCGTCTGTTTAAGGATATGTCAAAGTATGGTTAAATGTGAGAACAGTGTTCGTTTTTTCACGTACAACTTGGCTCTGAAAGATAATCACGTTCATTTGAAAGTGTATGAATTTCATGAAATGCTTTTTGTGAAAGCGCTACATGTGTTACTCTGAAATGAGAAAAGCGTCTGTTTTGGGATATATCAAAAGTATTGTTAAAAGTAAGAACAGTGTTCCTTTTTCTCTGTAGAAGCTTTACTCCGAAGATAATCACGTTCCTTTGAAAGTTTGTTTATAGATTCATGAAATACTTTTGTGGCTTTCACCCATGTTTTACTCTGAAATGAAAAGCGTCTGATTTGAGATATGTCAAGTATAGTTAAAAGTGAAAACAGTGTTCCTTTCTCTATGGAAAAGCTTTTATTTTAGCAAGACAATCCTGATCATTTGAAAGTCAGTGAATTTCATGAAATGCTTTTGTGAAAAACGCAAATGTCTCACTCGGGAAATGAAATTCGTCTGTTTGGGATATGTCAAAGTATTGTTAAAAGTGAGAACAGTGTTCCTTTTTCTCTGTAGGCAAGCATTACTTTGAAAGATAATCCAGTTCCTTTGAAAGTTTGTGAATTTCATGAAATGCTTTTGTAGAGAGAAAAACTAATGTGTTACTCTGAAATTAGAAGAATCTGTTTAAGGATATGTCAAAGTATGGTTAAAAATTGAGAACAGTGTATTCGTTTTCTATGTAAAAGCTTCACTTTATGAAAGAATAATCACCTTTATTTGAAAACAAAAGAATTTAATAAAATGCTTTTTTGAAAAACGCACATGTGTTACTCTGAAATAAGAAGCGTCTGTTCACGATATGTCAAAATATAGTTAAAAAAGTGAGAGCAAGTGTTACGTTTCTCTGTAAAACTTTACTTTGAAAGATAATCACATTCCTTTTTTAGTGTATGAATTTCATGAAATGCTTTTGTGAGAAAGCACCTGTGTTACTCTGAAATGAAAGAATCATCAGTTTTGGATATGTCAAAGTATGGTTAAAAGTAGAGAACAGTGTTCCTTCCCTATGTAGAAGCTTTGCTTTGAATGATAATCACGTTCTTTAGTAAAATAGTTGATTTCATAGAAATGCTTTTGTGTTTCATGTGTTAATCTGATATGAACAGCGTCTGTTTGGGATATGTCAAAGTATTGTTAAAAGTGAGAACAGTGTTCCCTTTTCTCTGTAGAAGCTTTACTCTGAATTTTAATCACGTTCCCTTTGAAAGTGTATGAATTTCATAGGAAATGCTTTTGTGAATTGCCTTGATGTGTTGCTCTGAAACTAGAAGCGTCTGTATGGGATATGTTTAAGTATGGTTAAAGGTGAGAGCAGTGTTCCTTTTCCTCTGTAGAAGCTTTACTTTGAAAGATAATCACGTTCCTTTGAAAGTGTATGAATTTCATGAAATGCTTTTGTGAGAAGCGCAATTGTGTTACTCTCAAAAGTGAAGCGTCTGTTTAGGATATGTCAAAGTATGGTTAAAAGTGAGAACAGTGTTCCTTTTCTCTGTCGAAGCTTTACTTTGAAAGATAATCCCGTTCCTTTGAAAGTGTATGAATTTCATGAAATGCTTTTGTGAAAACGCACATGTGTTACTCTGGGAAATATGAAGCGTCTGTTTGGGGGATATGTCAACGTATGGTTGAAAATGAGAACAGTGTTCCTTTTCTCTATTAAAAGCTTTAATTTTGAAAAGATAATCACACGTTCCTTTGAAAGCAAAAGAATTTCATGATATGCTTTTTTGAGAAAGCTTAGCATCTGTTACTCTGAAATGAGAAGCGCGTCTGTTTGCGATATGTCATAGTATGATTAAAGATGAGAACAGTGTTCGTTTTCTCTGTAGAAACTTTTACTGTGAAATTTAATCACGTTCCTTTGAAAGTGAGATAAGATTTCATGAAATGCTTTTATTGAGAAATGCAATGTGTTATTCTGAAATGAGAATCATCAGTTTGGGATATGTCAAGTTTGGTTAAAAGTGAGAACAGTGTTCCTTTTCTATGTAAAACTTTGCTTTGAATGATAATCAAGTTCCTTTTAAACTAAAAAGTATTTCATGAAATGCTTTTTGTAGAAAGCACATGTGTTAATCTGATATGAGAAGCATCTGTTTGGGATATGTCAAAGTATGGTTAAAAGTGAGAACATTTCATTCCTTTTTCTCTGTAAAAGCTTTAATTTGTAAAAGATAATCACGATCATTTGAAAGTCAGTGAATTTCATGAAATGCTTTTTGTTAGAAAGCACATGTGTTACTCTGAAATGAAAGGCGTCTGTTTAGGGATATGTCAAAGTATGGTTAAAAGTGAGAGCAGTGTTCATTTTTCTCTGTGCAAACTTGCACCCTGAAAGATAATCACATTCCTTTGAAAGCAAAAGAATTTAATGAAATGCTTTTGTGAGAAGCAGCACATGTGTTACTCTGAAATCAGAAAGCGTCTGTTTTGGGATATGTCGAAATATGGTTAAAGTGGGAGCACTGTTCCTTTTTTCTCTATAAACTTTACTTTGAAAGATAATCCGTTCCTTTGAAAGTTTGTAAATTTTATGAAATGCTTTTGTGAGGAAAGCACATGTGTTACTCTCATGAAGGCGAAGGCGTCTGTTTGGGATATGTCAAAGGTATGGTTAAAAGTGAGAACAGTGTTCGTTTTCTCTGTAGAGAATCTTTACTTTGAAAGATAATCACGATCATTTGAAAGTCAGTGAATTTCCTTAGAAATGCTTTTGTGAAAAATGCCTTTGTGTGTTACTCTGAAGTCAGAAGCGTCTGTTTGGGATATGTCAAAGTATGGTTAAATTGTGAGAACAGTGTTCGTTTTTCTCTGTCGAATCTTTACTTTGAAAGATAATCACGTTTATTTGAAAGTGTATGAATTTCTGTGAAATGCTTTTGTGAGAAACGCACATGTGTTACTCTGAAATGAGAAGCGTCTGTTTGGGATATGTCAAAGTATTGTTAAAAGTGAGAACAGTGTTCCTTTCTAACTGTAGAAGCTTCACTTTGAGAAAGATAATCACGTTCCTTTGAAAGTGTATGAATTTCATGAAATGCTTTTGTGAGAGCCGCACATGTTTTACTCTGAAATAAGAAGCGTCTGTTTGGGATATGTCCAAGTATGGTTAAAAGTGAGAACAGTGTTCCTTTTCTCTGTAGAAGCTTCATTTGTAAGATAATGGCGATCATTTGAAAGTCAGTGAATTTCATGAGAAATGCTTTTGTGAGAAGCGCAAATGTGTTACTCTGAAGTCAGGTGCGTCTGTTTTAGGATATGTCAAAGTATTGTTAAAAAGTGAGAACAGTGTTCACTTTTCTCTGTAAGACGCTTTACTCTGAAAGATAATCACGTTCCTTTGAAAGGGAATGTATAATTTCTTGAAATGCTTTTTGTGAGAAAAACTAATGTGTTACTCTGAAATGAGGAAAAGTCTGTTTTGGATATGTCAAAGTATGGTTAAAAGTGAGAACAGTGTTAAGTTTTCTATGTACAACTTTACTTTATTATGATAATCACTTTCTTTAGAAAACAAAAGAATTTAATAAAATGCTTTTCTGAAAACGCACATGTGTTACTCTGAAATGAGAAGCGTCTGTTTGCGATAAGACATCAAGTATGGTTAAAAGTGAGAACAGTGTTCGTTTTCTCTGTAGAAGCTTTGCTCTGAAAGATGTCAATATTCTTTGAAAGTGTATGAATTTCATGAAATACTTTTGTGAAAACGCACATATGTTACTCTGAAATTAGAATCATCAGTTTGGGATATGTCAAAAGTATGGTTAAAAGAAGTGAGAACAGTGTTCCTTTTTCTATGTAGAAGCCCCAATTTGAATGATAATCCACGTTCCTTTACAAGCAAAAGTATTTCATGAAAGTACTTTTCTTAGAATGCACATGTGTTAATCTGATATGAGAAGCGTCTGTTTGGGGATATGTCAAAGTATTGTTAAAAGTGAGAACAGTATTCCCTTTTCTCTGTAAAAGCTTGACTTTGAATGATAATCACGTTCCTTTGAATGAAAGTGTAATCAATTTCATGAAATGCTTTTGTGAAAAGCGCCAAATGTATTTACTCTGAAATGAAAAGCGTCTGTTTAGGATATGTAGAAAGTATGGTTAAAAGTGAGAACAGTGTTCCTTTCCTCCTTGAGAAAGCTTTGCTCTGAAAGATAATCACGTTCTTTGAAAGTGTATGAATTTCATGAAATGCTTTTGTGAGAAACGCACATGTGTTACTCTGAAATGAGAAGCGTCTGTTTGGGATATGTCAAAGTATGGTTGAAAGTGAGAACAGTGTTCCTTTTCTCTGTAGAAGCTTTACTTTGAAAGATAATCACGTTCTTTGAAAGCAAAAGAATTTCATGATATGCTTTTGAGAGAAACGCACATGTGTTACTCTGAAATGAGAAGCGTCTGTTTGCGATATGTCATAGTATGATTAAAAGTGAGAACAGTGTTCCTTTTCTCTGTAGAAGCTTTACTGTGAAAGATAATCACGTTCTTTGAAAGTGAATGAATTTCATGAAATGCTTTTGTGAGAAACGCACATGTGTTACTCTGAAATGAGAATCATCAGTTTGGGATATGTCAAAGTATGGTTAAAAGTGAGAACAGTGTTCCTTTTCTATGTAGAAGCTTTGCTTTGAATGATAATCAAGTTCTTTGAAAGCAAAAGTATTTCATGAAATGCTTTTGTGAGAAACGCACATGTGTTACTCTGATATGAGAAGCATCTGTTTGGGATATGTCAAAGTATGGTTAAAAGTGAGAACAGTGTTCCTTTTCTCTGTAGAAGCTTTATTTTGTAAGATAATCACGATCATTTGAAAGTCAGTGAATTTCATGAAATGCTTTTGTGAGAAACGCAAATGTGTTACTCTGAAATGAGAAGCGTCTGTTTGGGATATGTCAAAGTATGGTTAAAAGTGAGAACAGTGTTCCTTTTCTCTGTAGAAGCTTTACTTTGAAAGATAATCACGATCATTTGAAAGTCAGTGAATTTCATGAAATGCTTTTGTGAGAAACGCACATGTGTTACTCTGAAATGAGAAGCGTCTGTTTGGGATATGTCAAAGTATGGTTACAAGTGAGAACAGTGTTCCTTTTCTCTGTAGAAGCTTTACTTTGATAGATAATCACGATCATTTGAAAGTCAGTGAATTTCATGAAATGCTTTTGTGAGAAACGCACATGTGTTACTCTGAAATGAGAAGCGTCTGTTTGGGATATGTCAAAGTATGGTTAAAAGTGAGAACAGTGTTCCTTTTCTCTGTAGAAGCTTTACTTTGAAAGATAATCACGTTCTTTGAAAGCAAAAGAATTTAATGAAATGCTTTTGTGAGAAACGCACATGTGTTACTCTGAAATGAGAAGCGTCTGTTTGGGATATGTCAAAGTATGGTTAAAAGTGAGAACAGTGTTCCTTTTCTCTGTAGAAGCTTTACTTTGAAAGATAATCACGTTCTTTGAAAGTGTATGAATTTCATGAAATGCTTTTGTGAGAAACGCACATGTGTTACTCTGAAATGAGAAGCGTCTGTTTGAGATATGTCAAAGTATGGTTAAAAGTGAGAACAGTGTTCATTTTCTCTGTAGAAGCTTTACTTTGAAAGATAATCACGATCATTTGAAAGTCAGTGAATTTCATGAAATGCTTTTGTGAGAAACACACATGTGTTACTCTGAAATGAGAAGCGTCTGTTTGGGATATGTCAAAGTATGGTTAAAAGTGAGAACAGTGTTCGTTTTCTCTGTATAAGCTTTACTTTGAAAGATAATCACGTTATTTGAAAGTGTATGAATTTCATGAAATGCTTTTGTGAGAAACGCACATGTGTTACTCTGAAATGAGAAGCGTCTGTTTGGGATATGTCAAAGTATTGTTAAAAGTGAGAACAGTGTTCCTTTTCTCTGTAGAAGCTTTACTTTGAAAGATAATCACGTTCTTTGAAAGTGTATGAATTTCATCAAATGCTTTTGTGAGAAACGCACATGTGTTACTCTGAAATGAGAATCATCAGTTTTGGATATGTCAAAGTATGGTTAAAAGTGAGAACAGTGTTCCTTTTCTATGTAGAAGCTTTGCTTTGAATGATAATCACGTTCTTTGAAAGCAAAAGTATTTCATGAAATGCTTTTTTGAGAAACGCACATGTGTTAATCTGATATGAGAAGCGTCTGTTTGGGATATGTCAAAGTATGGTTAAAAGTGAGAACAGTGTTCCTTTTCTCTGTAGAAGCTTTACTTTGAAAGATAATCATGATCATTTGAAAGTCAGTGAATTTCATGAAATGCTTTTGTGAGAAACGCAAATGTGTTACTCTGAAATGAGAAGCGTCTGTTTGGGATATGTCAAAGTATGGTTAAAAGTGAGAACAGTGTTCCTTTTCTCTGTAGAATCTTTACTTTGAAAGATAATCACGTTCTTTGAAAGTGTATGAATTTCATGAAATGCTTTTGTGAGAAACGCACATGTGTTACTCTGAAATGAGAAGCGTCTGTTTGGGATATGTCAAATATTGTTAAAAGTGAGAACAGTGTTCCTTTTCTCTGTAGAAGCTTTACGTTGAAAGATAATCACGATCATTTGAAAGTCAGTGAATTTCATGAAATGCTTTTGTGAGAAACGCACATGTGTTACTCTGAAATGAGAAGCGTCTGTTTGGGATATGTCAAAGTATGGTTAAAAGTGAGAACAGTGTTTGTTTTCTCTGTAGAAGCTTTACTTTGAAAGATAATCACGTTCTTTGAAAGCAAAAGAATTTAATGAAATGCTTTTGTGAGAAACGCACATGTGTTACTCTGAAATGAGAAGCGTCTGTTTGGGATATGTCAAAGTATGGTTAAAAGTGGGAGCAGTGTTCCTTTTCTCTGTAGAAGCTTTACTTTGAAAGATAATCACGTTCTTTGAAAGTGTATGAATTTCATGAAATGCTTTTGTGAGAAACGCACATGTGTTACTCTGAAATGAGAAGCGTCTGTTTGGGATATGTCAAAGTATGGTTAAAAGTGAGAACAGTGTTCGTTTTCTCTGTGGAAGCTTTACTTTGAAAGATAATCACGATCATTTGAAAGTCAGTGAATTTCATGAAATGCTTTTGTGAGAAACGCACATGTGTTACTCTGAAATGAGAAGCGTCTGTTTGGGATATGTCAAAGTATGGTTAAAAGTGAGAACAGTGTTCGTTTTCTCTGTAGAAGCTTTACTTTGAAAGATAATCACGTTCTTTGAAAGTGTATGAATTTCATGAAATGCTTTTGTGAGAAACGCACATGTGTTACTCTGAAATGAGAAGCGTCTGTTTGGGATATGTCAAAGTATTGTTAAAAGTGAGAACAGTGTTCCTTTTCTCTGTAGAAGCTTTACTTTGAAAGATAATCACGTTCTTTGAAAGTGTATGAATTTCATGAAATGCTTTTGTGAGAAACGCAAATGTGTTACTCTGAAATTAGAAGCGTCTGTTTGGGATATGTCAAAGTATGGGTAAAAAGTGAGAACAGTGTTCCTATTCTCTGTAGAAGCTTTACTTTGAAAGATAATCACGTTCTTTGAAAGCCAAAGAATTTCATGAAATGCTTTTGTGAGAAACGCACATGTGTTACTCTGAAATGAGAAGTGTCTGTTTGCGATATGTCAAAGTATGGGTAAAAGTGAGAACAGTGTTCGTTTTCTCTGTAGAAGCTTTACTTTGAAAGATAATCACGTTCTTTGAAAGTGTATGAATTTCATGAAATGCTTTTGTGAGAAACGCACATGTGTTACTCTGAAATGAGAAGCGTCTGTTTGGGATATGTCAAAGTATTGTTAAAAGTGAGAACAGTGTTCCTTTTCTCTGTAGAAGCTTTACTTTGAAAGATAATCACGTTCTTTGAAAGCAAAAGAATTTAATGAAATGCTTTTGTGAGAAACGCACATGTGTTACTCTGAAATGAGAAGCGTCTGTTTGGGATATGTCAAAGTATGGTTAAAAGTGAGAACAGTGTTCCTTTTCTCTGTAGAAGCTTTACTTTGAAAGATAATCACGTTCTTTGAAAGCAAAAGAATTTAATGAAATGCTTTTGTGAGAAACGCACATGTGTTACACTGAAATGAGAAGCGTCTGTTTGGGATATGTCAAAGTATGGTTAAAAGTGAGAACAGTGTTCCTTTTCTCTGTAGAAGCTTTACTTTGAAAGATAATCAAGTTCTTTGAAAGTGTATGAATTTCATGAAATGCTTTTGTGAGAAACGCACATGTGTTACTCTGAAATGAGAATCATCAGTTTTGGATATGTCAAAGTATGGTTAAAAGTGAGAACAGTGTTCCTTTTCTATGTAGAAGCTTTGCTTTGAATGATAATCATGTTCTTTGAAAGCAAAAGTATTTCATGAAATGCTTTTTTGAGAAACGCACATGTGTTACTCTGATAGGAGAAGCATCTGTTTGGGATATGTCAAAGTATGGTTTAAAGTGAGAACAGTGTTCCTTTTCTCTGTAGAAGCTTTACTTTGAAAGATAATCACGTTCTTTGAAAGTGTATGAATTTCATGAACTGCTTTTGTGAGAAACGCACATGTGTTACTCTGAAATGAGAAGCGTCTGTTTGGGATATGTCAAAGTATGGTTAAAAGTGAGAACAGTGTTCGTTTTCTCTGTAAAAGCTTTACTTTGAAAGATAATCACGATCATTTGAAAGTCAGTGAATTTCATGAAATGCTTTTGTGAGAAACGCACATGTGTTACTCTGAAATGAGAAGCATCTGTTTGGGATATGTCAAAGTATGGTTAAAAGTGAGAACAGTGTTCCTTTTCTATGTAGAAGCTTTACTTTGAAAGATAATCACATTCTTTGAAAGTGTATGAATTTCATGAAATGCTTTTGTGAGAAACGCACATGTGTTACTCTGAAATGAGAAGCGTCTGTTTGGGATATGTCAAAGTATGGTTAAAAGTGAGAACAGTGTTCCTTTTCTCTGTAGAAGCTTTACTTTGAAAGATAATCACGTTCTTTGAGAGTGTATGAATTTCATGAAATGCTTTTGTGAGAAACGCACATGTGTTACTCTGAAATGAGAAGCGTCTGTTTGGGATATGTCAAAGTATTGTTAAAAGTGAGAACAGTGTTCATTTTCTCTGTAGAAGCTTTACTTTGAAAGATAATCACGTTCTTTGAAAGTGTATGAATTTCATGAAATACTTTTGTGAGAAACGCAAATGTGTTACTCTGAAATTAGAAGCGTCTGTTTGGGATATGTCAAAGTATGGGTAAAAGTGAGAACAGTGTTCGTATTCTCTGTAGAAGCTTTACTTTGAAAGATAATCACGTTCTTTGAAAGCAAAAGAATTTCATGAAATGCTTTTGTGAGAAACGCACATGTGTTACTCTGAAATGAGAAGCGTCTGTTTGGGATATGTCAAAGTATGGTTAAAAGTGAGAACAGTGTTCGTTTTCTCTGTAGAAGCTTTACTTTGAAAGATAATCACGTTCTTTGAAAGTGTATGAATTTCATGAAATGCTTTTGTGAGAAACGCACATGTGTTACTCTGAAATGAGAATCATCACTTTTGGATATGTCAAAGTATGGTTAAAAGTGAGAACAGTGTTCCTTTTCTATGTAGAAGCTTTGCTTTGAATGATAATCACGTTCTTTGAAAGCGAAAGTATTTCATGAAATGCTTTTTTGAGAAACGCACATGTGTTAATCTGATATGAGAAGCATCTTTTTGGGATATGTCAAAGTATGGTTAAAAGTGAGAACAGTGTTCCTTTTCTCTGTAGAAGCTTTACTTTGAAAGATAATCACTATCATTTGAAAGTCAGTGAATTTCATGAAATTCTTTTGTGAGAAACGCAAATGTGTTACTCTGAAATGAGAAGCGTCTGTTTGGGATATGTCAAAGTATGGTTAAAAGTGAGAACAGTGTTCCGTTTCTCTGTAGAAGCTTTACTTTGAAAGATAATCACGTTCTTTGAAAGTGTATGAATTTCATGAAATGCTTTTGTGAGAAACGCACATGTGTTACTCTGAAATGAGAATCATCAGTTTTGGATATGTCAAAGTATGGTTAAAAGTGAGAACAGTGTTCCTTTTCTATGTAGAAGCTTTGCTTTGAATGAAATTCACGTTCTTTGAAAGCAAAAGTATTTCATGAAATGCTTTTTTGAGAAACGCACATGTGTTACTCTGATAGGAGAAGCATCTGTTTGGGATATGTCAAAGTATGGTTTAAAGTGAGAGCAGTGTTCCTTTTCTCTGTAGAAGCTTTACTTTGAAAGATAATCACATTCTTTGAAAGTGTATGAATTTCATGAAATGCTTTTGTGAGAAATGCACATGTGTTACTCTGAAATGAGAAGCGTCTGTTTGGGATATGTCAAAGTATGGTTAAAAGTGAGAACAGTGTTCCTTTTCTCTGTAGAAGCTTTACTTTGAAAGATAGTCACGTTCTTTGAAAGTGTATGAATTTCATGAAATGCTTTTGTGAGAAACGCCCATGTGTTACTCTGAAATGAGAAGCGTCTGTTTGGGATATGTCAAAGTATGGTTAAAAGTGAGAACAGTGTTCCTTTTCTCTGTAGAAGCTTTACTTTGAAAGATAATCACGTTCTTTGAAAGTGTATGAATTTAATGAAATGCTTTTGTGAGAAACGCACATGTGTTACTCTGAAATGAGAATCATCAGTTTTGGATATGTCAAAGTATGGTTAAAAGTGAGAACAGTGTTCCTTTTCTCTGTAGAAGCTTTACTTTGAAAGATAATCACGTTCTTTGAAAGCAAAAGAATTTCATGAAATGCTTTTGTGAGAAACGCACATGTGTTACTCTGAAATGAGAAGCGTCTGTTTGGGATATGTCAAAGTATGGTTAAAAGTGAGAACAGTGTTCGTTTTCTCTGTAGAAGCTTTACTTTGAAAGATAATCACGATCATTTGAAAGTCAGTGAATTTCATGAAATGCTTTTGTGAGAAACGCACATGTGTTACTCTGAAATGAGAAGCGTCTGTTTGGGATATGTCAAAGTATGGTTAAAAGTGAGAACAGTGTTCGTTTTCTCTGTAGAAGCTTTACTTTGAATGAAAATCACGTTCTTTGAAAGCAAAAGTATTTCATGAAATGCTTTTTTGAGAAACGCACATGTGTTACTCTGATAGGAGAAGCATCTGTTTGGGATATGTCAAAGTATGGTTTAAAGTGAGAACAGTGTTCCTTTTCTCTGTAGAAGCTTTACTTTGAAAGATAATCACGTTCATTGAAAGTGTATGAATTTCATGTAATGCTTTTGTGAGAAACGCACATGTGTTACTCTGAAATGAGAAGCGTCTGTTTGGGATATGTCAAAGTATGGTTAAAAGTGAGAGCAGTGTTCCTTTTCTCTGTAGAAGCATTACTTTGAAAGATAATCACATTCTTTGAAAGTGTATGAATTTCATGAAATGCTTTTTTGAGAAACGCACATGTGTTACTCTGAAATGAGAAGCGTCTGTTTGGGATATGTCAAAATATGGTTAAAAGTGAGAACAGTGTTCGTTTTCTCTGTAGAAGCTTTACTTTGAAAGATAATCACGTTCTTTGAAAGTGTATGAATTTCATGAAATGCTTTTGTGAGAAACACACATGTGTTACTCTGAAATGAGAAGCGTCTGTTTGGGATATGTCAAAGTATGGTTAAAAGTGAGAACAGTGTTCCTTTTCTCTGTAGAAGCTTTACTTTGAAAGATAATCACGTTCTTTGAAAGTGTATGAATTTAAAGAAATGCTTTTGTGAGAAACGCACATGTGTTACTCTGAAATGAGAAGCGTCTGTTTGGGATATGTCAAAGTATGGGTAAAAGTGAGAACAGTGTTCCTTTTCTATGTAGAAGCTTTGCTTTGAATGATAATCACGTTCTTTGAAAGCAAAAGTATTTCATGAAATGCTTTTTTGAGAAACGCACATGTGTTACTCTGATAGGAGAAGCATCTGTTTGGGATATGTCAAAGTATGGTTTAAAGTGAGAACAGTGTTCCTTTTCTCTGTAGAAGCTTTACTTTGAAAGATAATCACGTTCTTTGAAAGTGTATGAATTTCATGAAATGCTTTTGTGAGATACGCAAATGTGTTACTCTGAAATTAGAAGCGTCTGTTTGGGATATGTCAAAGTATGGTTAAAAGTGAGAACAGTGTTCGTTTTCTCTGTAGAAGCTTTACTTTGAAAGATAATCACGTTCTTTGAAAGCAAAAGAATTTCATGAAATGCTTTTGTGAGAAACGCACATGTGTTACTCTGAAATGAGAAGCGTCTGTTTGGGATATGTCAAAGTATGGTTAAAAGTGAGAACAGTGTTCGTTTTCTCTGTAGAAGCTTTACTTTGAAAGATAATCACGATCATTTGAAAGTCAGTGAATTTCATGAAATGCTTTTGTGAGAAACGCACATGTGTTACTCTGAAATGAGAAGCGTCTGTTTGGGATATGTCAAAGTATGGTTAAAAGTGAGAACAGTGTTCGTTTTCTCTGTAGAAGCTTTACTTTGAAAGATAATCACGTTCTTTGAAAGTGTATGAATTTCATGAAATACTTTTGTGAAAAACGCACATGTGTTACTCTGAAATGAGAAGCGTCTGTTTGGGATATGTCAAAGTATGGTTAATAGTGAGAACAGTGTTCGTTTTCTCTGTAGAAGCTTTACTTTGAAAGATAATCACATTCTTTGAAAGTGTATGAATTTCATGAAATGCTTTTGTGAGAAACGCACATGTGTTACTCTGAAATGAGAAGCGTCTGTTTGGGATATGTCAAAGTATGGTTAAAAGTGAGAACAGTGTTCCTTTTCTCTGTAGAAGCTTTACTTTGAAAGATAATCACGTTCTTTGAGAGTGTATGAATTTCATGAAATGCTTTTGTGAGAAACGCACATGTGTTACTCTGAAATGAGAAGAGTCTGTTTGGGATATGTCAAAGTATTGTTAAAAGTGAGAACAGTGTTCATTTTCTTTGTAGAAGCTTTATTTTGAAAGATAATCACGTTCTTTGAAAGTGTATGAATTTCATGAAATACTTTTGTGAGAAACGCAAATGTGTTACTCTGAAATTAGAAGCGTCTGTTTGGGATATGTCAAAGTATGGGTAAAAGTGAGAACAGTGTTCGTATTCTCTGTAGAAGCTTTACTTTGAAAGATAATCACGTTCTTTGAAAGCAAAAGAATTTCATGAAATGCTTTTGTGATAAACGCACATGTGTTAATCTGATATGAGAAGCATCTTTTTGGGATATGTCAAAGTATGGTTAAAAGTGAGAACAGTGTTCCTTTTCTCTATAGAAGCTTTACTTGGAAAGATAATCACGATCATTTGAAAGTCAGTGAATTTCATGAAATTCTTTTGTGAGAAACGCAAATGTGTTACTCTGAAATGAGAAGCGTCTGTTTGGGATATGTCAAAGTATGGTTAAAAGTGAGAACAGTGTTCCGTTTCTCTGTAGAAGCTTTACTTTGAAAGATAATCACGTTCTTTGAAAGTGTATGAATTTCATGAAATGCTTTTGTGAGAAACGCACATGTGTTACTCTGAAATGAGAATCATAAGTTTTGGATATGACAAAGTATGGTTAAAAGTGAGAACAGTGTTCCTTTTCTATGTAGAAGCTTTGCTTTGAATGAAAATCACGTTCTTTGAAAGCAAAAGTATTTCATGAAATGCTTTTTTGAGAAACGCACATGTGTTACTCTGATAGGAGAAGCATCTGTTTGGGATATGTCAAAGTATGGTTTAAAGTGAGAACAGTGTTCCTTTTCTCTGTAGAAGCTTTACTTTGAAAGATAATCACGTTCTTTGAAAGTGTATGAATTTCATGTACTGCTTTTGTGAGAAACGCACATGTGTTACTCTGAAATGAGAAGCGTCTGTTTGGGATATGTCAAAGTATGGTTAAAAGTGAGAGCAGTGTTCCTTTTCTCTGTAGAAGCTTTACTTTGAAAGATAATCACATTCTTTGAAAGTGTATGAATTTCATGAAATGCTTTTGTGAGAAACGCACATGTGTTACTCTGAAATGAGAAGCGTCTGTTTGGGATATGTCAAAGTATGGTTAAAAGTGAGAACAGTGTTCCTTTTCTCTGTAGAAGCTTTACTTTGAAAGATAATCACGTTCTTTGAAAGTGTATGAATTTCATGAAATGCTTTTGTGAGAAACGCCCATGTGTTACTCTGAAATGAGAAGCGTCTGTTTGGGATATGTCAAAGTATGGTTAAAAGTGAGAACAGTGTTCATTTTCTCTGTAGAAGCTTTACTATGAAAGATAATCACGTTCTTTGAAAGTGTATGAATTTCATGAAATACTTTTGTGAGAAACGCAAATGTGTTAATCTGAAATTAGAAGCGTCTGTTTGGGATATGTCAAAGTATGGGTAAAAGTGAGAACAGTGTTCGTATTCTCTGTAGAAGCTTTACTTTGAAAGATAATCACGTTCTTTGAAAGCAAAAGAATTTCATGAAATGCTTTTGTGAGAAACGCACATGTGTTACTCTGAAATGAGAACCGTCTGTTTGCGATATGTCAAAGTATGGTTAAAAGTGAGAACAGTGTTCGTTTTCTCTGTAGAAGCTTTACTTTGAAAGATAATCACGTTCTTTGAAAGTGTATGAATTTCATGAAATGCTTTTGTGAGAAACGCAAATGTGTTACTCTGAAATTAGAAGAGTCTGTTTGGGATATGTCAAAGTATGGTTAAAAGTGAGAACAGTGTTCGTTTTCTCTGTAGAAGCTTTACTTTGAAAGATAATCACGTTCTTTGAAAGCAAAAGAATTTAATAAAATGCTTTTGTGAGAAACGCACATGTGTTACTCTGAAATGAGAAGCGTCTGTTTGCGATATGTCAAAGTATGGTTAAAAGTGAGAACAGTGTTCGTTTTCTCTGTAGAAGCTTTACTTTGAAAGATAATCACGTTCTTTGAAAGTGTATGAATTTCATGAAATGCTTTTGTGAGAAACGCACATGTGTTACTCTGAAATGAGAAGCGTCTGTTTGGGATATGTCAAAGTATGGTTAAAAGTGAGAACAGTGTTCCTTTTCTCTGTAGAAGCTTTACTTTGAAAGATAATCACGTTCTTTGAAAGTGTATGAATTTAATGAAATGCTTTTGTGAGAAACGCACATGTGTTACTCTGAAATGAGAATCATCAGTTTTGGATATGTCAAAGTATGGTTAAAAGTGAGAACAGTGTTCCTTTTCTATGTAGAAGCTTTGCTTTGAATGATAATCACGTTCTTTGAAAGCAAAAGTATTTCATGAAATGCTTTTTTGAGAAACGCACATGTGTTACTCTGATAGGAGAAGCATCTGTTTGGGATATGTCAAAGTATGGTTTAAAGTGAGAACAGTGTTCCTTTTCTCTGTAGAAGCTTTACTTTGAAAGATAATCACGTTCTTTGAAAGTGTATGAATTTCATGAAATGCTTTTGTGAGAAACGCAAATGTGTTACTCTGAAATGAGAAGCGTCTGTTTGGGATATGTCAAAGTATGGTTAAAAGTGAGAACAGTCTTCGTTTTCTCTGTAGAAGCTTTACTTTGAAAGATAATCACGTTCTTTGAAAGCAAAAGAATTTCATGAAATGCTTTTGTGAGAAACGCACATGTGTTACTCTGAAATGAGAAGCGTCTGTTTGGGATATGTCAAAGTATGGTTAAAAGTGAGAACAGTGTTCGTTTTCTCTGTAGAAGCTTTACTTTGAAAGATAATCACGATCATTTGAAAGTCAGTGAATTTCATGAAATGCTTTTGTGAGAAACGCACATGTGTTACTCTGAAATGAGAAGCGTCTGTTTGGGATATGTCAAAGTATGGTTAAAAGTGAGAACAGTGTTCGTTTTCTCTGTAGAAGCTTTGCTTTGAATGATAATCACGTTCTTTGAAAGCAAAAGTATTTCATGAAATGCTTTTTTGAGAAACGCACATGTGTTACTCTGATAGGAGAAGCATCTGTTTGGGATATGTCAAAGTATGGTTTAAAGTGAGAACAGTGTTCCTTTTCTCTGTAGAAGCTTTACTTTGAAAGATAATCACGTTCTTTGAAAGTGTATGAATTTCATGTACTGCTTTTGTGAGAAACGCACATGTGTTACTCTGAAATGAGAAGCGTCTGTTTGGGATATGTCAAAGTATGGTTAAAAGTGAGAGCAGTGTTCCTTTTCTCTGTAGAATCTTTACTTTGAAAGATAATCACATTCTTTGAAAGTGTATGAATTTCATGAAATGCTTTTTTGAGAAACGCACATGTGTTACTCTGAAATGAGAAGCGTCTGTTTGGGATATGTCAAAGTATGGTTAAAAGTGAGAACAGTGTTCCTTTTCTCTGTAGAAGCTTTACTTTGAAAGATAATCACGTTCTTTGAAAGTGTATGAATTTCATGAAATGCTTTTGTGAGAAACACACATGTGTTACTCTGAAATGACAAGCGTCTGTTTGGGATATGTCAAAGTATGGTTAAAAGTGAGAACAGTGTTCCTTTTCTCTGTAGAAGCTTTACTTTGAAAGATAATCACGTTCTTTGAAAGTGTATGAATTTAATGAAATGCTTTTGTGAGAAACGCACATGTGTTACTCTGAAATGAGAAGCGTCTGTTTGGGATATGTCAAAGTATGGGTAAAAGTGAGAACAGTGTTCCTTTTCTATGTAGAAGCTTTGCTTTGAATGATAATCACGTTCTTTGAAAGCAAAAGTATTTCATGAAATGCTTTTTTGAGAAACGCACATGTGTTACTCTGATAGGAGAAGCATCTGTTTGGGATATGTCAAAGTATGGTTTAAAGTTAGAACAGTGTTCCTTTTCTCTGTAGAAGCTTTACTTTGAAAGATAATCACGTTCTTTGAAAGTGTATGAATTTCATGAAATGCTTTTGTGAGATACGCAAATGTGTTACTCTGAAATGAGAAGCGTCTGTTTGGGATATGTCAAAGTATGGTTAAAAGTGAGAACAGTGTTCGTTTTCTCTGTAGAAGCTTTACTTTGAAAGATAATCATGTTCTTTGAAAGCAAAAGAATTTCATGAAATGCTTTTGTGAGAAACGCACATGTGTTACTCTGAAATGAGAAGCGTCTGTTTGGGATATGTCAAAGTATGGTTAAAAGTGAGAACAGTGTTCGTTTTCTCTGTAGAAGCTTTACTTTGAAAGATAATCACGATCATTTGAAAGTCAGTGAATTTCATGAAATGCTTTTGTGAGAAACGCACATGTGTTACTCTGAAATGAGAAGCGTCTGTTTGGGATATGTCAAAGTATGGTTAAAAGTGAGAACAGTGTTCGTTTTCTCTGTAGAAGCTTTACTTTGAAAGATAATCACGTTCTTTGAAAGTGTATGAATTTCATGAAATACTTTTGTGAAAAACGCACATGTGTTACTCTGAAATGAGAAGCGTCTGTTTGGGATATGTCAAAGTATTGTTAATAGTGAGAACAGTGTTCGTTTTCTCTGTAGAAGCTTTACTTTGAAAGATAATCACATTCTTTGAAAGTGTATGAATTTCATGAAATGCTTTTGTGAGAAACGCACATGTGTTACTCTGAAATGAGAAGCGTCTGTTTGGGATATGTCAAAGTATGGTTAAAAGTGAGAACAGTGTTCCTTTTCTCTGTAGAAGCTTTACTTTGAAAGATAATCACGTTCTTTGAAAGTGTATGAATTTCATGAAATGCTTTTGTGAGAAACGCACATGTGTTACTCTGAAATGAGAAGAGTCTGTTTGGGATATGTCAAAGTATTGTTAAAAGTGAGAACAGTGTTCATTTTCTCTGTAGAAGCTTTATTTTGAAAGATAATCACGTTCTTTGAAAGTGTATGAATTTCATGAAATACTTTTGTGAGAAACGCAAATGTGTTACTCTGAAATTAGAAGCGTCTGTTTGGGATATGTCAAAGTATGGGTAAAAGTGAGAACAGTGTTCGTATTCTCTGTAGAAGCTTTACTTTGAAAGATAATCACGTTCTTTGAAAGCAAAAGAATTTCATGAAATGCTTTTGTGATAAACGCACATGTGTTAATCTGATATGAGAAGCATCTTTTTGGGATATGTCAAAGTATGGTTAAAAGTGAGAACAGTGTTCCTTTTCTCTGTAGAAGCTTTACTTTGAAAGATAATCACGATCATTTGAAAGTCAGTGAATTTCATGAAATTCTTTTGTGAGAAACGCAAATGTGTTATTCTGAAATGAGAAGCGTCTGTTTGGGATATGTCAAAGTATGGTTAAAAGTGAGAACAGTGTTCCGTTTCTCTGTAGAAGCTTTACTTTGAAAGATAATCACGTTCTTTGAAAGTGTATGAATTTCATGAAATGCTTTTGTGAGAAACGCACATGTGTTACTCTGAAATGAGAATCATAAGTTTTGGATATGACAAAGTATGGTTAAAAGTGAGAACAGTGTTCCTTTTCTATGTAGAAGCTTTGCTTTGAATGAAAATCACGTTCTTTGAAAGCAAAAGTATTTCATGAAATGCTTTTTTGAGAAACGCACATGTGTTACTCTGATAGGAGAAGCATCTGTTTGGGATATGTCAAAGTATGGTTTAAAGTGAGAACAGTGATCCTTTTCTCTGTAGAAGCTTTACTTTGAAAGATAATCACGTTCTTTGAAAGTGTATGAATTTCATGTACTGCTTTTGTGAGAAACGCACATGTGTTACTCTGAAATGAGAAGCGTCTGTTTGGGATATGTCAAAGTATGGTTAAAAGTGAGAGCAGTGTTCCTTTTCTCTGTAGAAGCTTTACTTTGAAAGATAATCACATTCTTTGAAAGTGTATGAATTTCATGAAATGCTTTTGTGAGAAACGCACATGTGTTACTCTGAAATGAGAAGCGTCTGTTTGGGATATGTCAAAGTATGGTTAAAAGTGAGAACAGTGTTCCTTTTCTCTGTAGAAGCTTTACTTTGAAAGATAATCACGTTCTTTGAAAGTGTATGAATTTCATGAAATGCTTTTGTGAGAAACGCCCATGTGTTACTCTGAAATGAGAAGCGTCTGTTTGGGATATGTCAAAGTATGGTTAAAAGTGAGAACAGTGTTCCTTTTCTCTGTAGAAGCTTTACTTTGAAAGGTAATCACGTTCTTTGAAAGTGTATGAATTTCATGAAATGCTTTTGTGAGAAACGCACATGTGTTACTCTGAAATGAGAAGCGTCTGTTTGGGATATGTCAAAGTATGGTTAAAAGTGAGAACAGTGTTCCTTTTCTCTGTAGAAGCTTTACTTTGAAAGGTAATCACGTTCTTTGAAAGTGAATGAATTTCATGAAATGCTTTTGTGAGAAACGCACATGTGTTACTCTGAAAAGAGAAGCGTTTGTTTGGGATTTGTCAAAGTATGTTTAAAGTGCGAACTGTGTTCCTTTTCTATGTAGAAGCTTTACTTTGAAAGATAATCATGTTCTTTGAAAGTGTATGAATTTCATGAAATGCTTTTGTGAGAAACGCACATGTGTTACTCTGAAATGAGAATCGTCAGTTTTGGATCGGTTAAAGTATGGTTTAAAGTGAGAAAAGTGTTCCTTTTCTCTGTAGAAGCTTTACTTTGAAAGATAATCACGTTCTTTGAAAGCAAAAGAATTTAATGAAATGCTTTTGTGAGAAACGCACATGTGTTACTCTGAAATGAGAAGCGTCTGTTTGGGATATGTCAAAGTATGGTTAAAAGTGGGAACAGTGGTCCTTTTCTCTGTAGAAGCTTTACTTTGAAAGGTAATCACGTTCTTTGAAAGAGAATGAATTTCATGAAATGCTTTTGTGAGAAACGCACATGTGTTACTCTGAAAAGAGAAGCGTTTGTTTGGGATACCTCAAAGTATGTTTAAAAGTGCGAACAGTGTTCCTTTATCTGTAGAAGCTTTACTTTGAAAGATAATCACGTTCTTTGAAAGTGTATGAATTTCATGAAATGCTTTTGTGAGAAACGCACATGTGTTACTCTGAAATGAGAATCGTCAGTTTTGGATCGGTCAAAGTATGGTTAAAAGTGAGAACAGTGTTCCTTTTCTCTGTAGAAGCTTTACTTTGAAACATAATCACGTTCTTTGAAAGTGTATGAATTTCATGAAATGCTTTTGTGAGAAACGCACATGTGTTACTCTGAAATGAGATGCGTCTGTTTGGGATATGTCAAAGTATGGTTAAAAGTGAGAACAGTGTTCCTTTTCTCTGTAGAAGCTTTACTTTGAAAGGTAATCACGTTCTTTGAAAGTGAATGAATTTCATGAAATGCTTTTGTGAGAAACGCACATGTGTTACTCTGAAATGAGAAGCGTCTGTTTGGGATATGTCAAAGTATGGTTAAAAGTGAGAACAGTGTTCCTTTTCTCTGTAGAAGCTTTACTTTGAAAGGTAATCACGTTCTTTGAAAGTGAATGAATTTCATGAAATGCTTTTGTGAGGAACGCACATGTGTTACTCTGAAATGAGAAGCGTCTGTTTGGGATATGTCAAAGTATGGTTGAAAGTGAGAACAGTGTTCCTTTTCTCTGTAGAAGCTTTACTTTGAAAGATAATCATGTTCTTTGAAAGTGTATGAATTTCATGAAATGCTTTTTGAGAAACGCACATGTGTTACTCTGAAATGAGAATCGTCAGTTTTGGATCGGTTAAAGTATGGTTTAAAGTGAGAAAAGTGTTCCTTTTCTCTGGAGAAGCTTTACTTTGAAAGATAATCACGTTCTTTGAAAGCAAAAGAATTTAATGAAATGCTTTTGTGAGAAACGCACATGTGTTACTCTGAAATGAGAAGCGTCTGTTTGGGATATGTCAAAGTATGGTTAAAAGTGGGAACAGTGTTCCTTTTCTCTGTAGAAGCTTTACTTTGAAAGGTAATCACGTTCTTTGAAAGAGAATGAATTTCATGAAATGCTTTTGTGAGAAACGCACATGTGTTACTCTGAAAAGAGAAGCGTTTGTTTGGGATATGTCAAAGTATGTTTAAAAGTGCGAACAGTGTTCCTTTATCTGTAGAAGCTTTACTTTGAAAGATAATCACGTTCTTTGAAAGTGTATGAATTTCATGAAATGCTTTTGTGAGAAACGCACATGTGTTACTCTGAAATGAGAATCGTCAGTTTTGGATCGGTCAAAGTATGGTTAAAAGTGAGAACAGTGTTCCTTTTCTCTGTAGAAGCTTTACTTTGAAAGATAATCACGTTCTTTGAAAGCAAAAGAATTTAATGAAATGCTTTTGTGAGAAACGCACATGTGTTACTCTGAAATGAGAAGTGTCTGTTTGGGATATGTCAAAGTATGGTTAAAAGTGGGAGCAGTGTTCCTTTTCTCTGGAGAAGCTTTACTTTGAAAGGTAATCACGTTCTTTGAAAGAGAATGAATTTCATGAAATGCTTTTGTGAGAAACGCACATGTGTTACTCTGAAAAGAGAAGCGTTTGTTTGGGATATGTCAAAGTATGTTTAAAAGTGCGAACAGTGTTCCTTTATCTGTAGAAGCTTTACTTTGAAAGATAATCACGTTCTTTGAAAGTGTATGAATTTCATGAAATGCTTTTGTGAGAAACGCACATGTGTTACTCTGAAATGAGAATCGTCAGTTTTGGATCGGTCAAAGTATGGTTAAAAGTGAGAACAGTGTTCCTTTTCTCTGTAGAAGCTTTACTTTGAAAGATAATCACGTTCTTTGAAAGTGTATGAATTTCATGAAATGCTTTTGTGAGAAACGCACATGTGTTACTCTGAAATGAGAAGCGTCTGTTTGGGATATGTCAAAGTATGGTTAAAAGTGAGAACAGTGTTCCTTTTCTCTGTAGAAGCTTTACTTTGAAAGGTAATCACGTTCTTTGAAAGTGAATGAATTTCATGAAATGCTTTTGTGAGAAACGCACATGTGTTACTCTGAAATGAGAAGCGTCTGTTTGGGATATGTCAAAGTATGGCTAAAAGTGAGAACAGTGTTCCTTTTCTCTGTAGAAGCTTTACGTTGAAAGATAATCACGTTCTTTGAAAGTGTATGAATTTCATGAAATGCTTTTGTGAGAAACGCACATGTGTTAATCTGAAATGAGAAGCGTCTGTTTGGGATATGTCAAAGTATGGTTAAAAGTGAGAACAGTGTTCCTTTTCTCTGTAGAAGCTTTACTTTGAAAGGTAATCACGTTCTTTGAAAGTGTATGAATTTCATGAAATGCTTTTGTGAGAAACGCACATGTGTTACTCTGAAATGAGAAGCGTCTGTTTGGGATATGTCAAAGTATGGTTAAAAGTGAGAACAGTGTTCCTTTTCTCTGTAGAAGCTTTACTTTGAAAGGTAATCACGTTCTTTGAAAGTGAATGAATTTCATGAAATGCTTTTGTGAGGAACGCACATGTGTTACTCTGAAATGAGAAGCGTCTGTTTGGGATATGTCAAAGTATGGTTAAAAGTGAGAACAGTGTTCCTTTTTTCTGTAGAAGCTTTACTTTGAAAGATAATTACGTTCTTTGAAAGTGTATTAATTTCCTGAAATGCTTTTTTGAGAAACGCACATGTGTTACTCTGAAAAGAGAAGCGTGTCTTTGGGATATGTCAAAGTATGGTTTCAAGTGAGAACAGTGTTCCTTTTCTCTGTAGAAGCTTTACTTTGAAAGATAATCACGTTCTTTGAAAGTGTATGAATTTCATGAAATGCTTTTGTGAGAAACGCACATGTGTTACTCTGAAATGAGAAGCGTCTGTTTCGGATATGTCAAAGTATGGTTAAAAGTGAGAACAGTGTTCCTTTTCTCTGTAGAAGCTTTACTTTGAAAGATAATCACGTTCTTTGAAAGCAAAAGAATTTAATGAAATGCTTTTGTGAGAAACGCACATGTGTTACTCTGAAATGAAAAGCGTCTGTTTGGGATATGTCAAAGTATGGTTAAAAGTGAGAACAGTGTTCCTTTTCTCTGTAGAAGCTTTACTTTGAAAGATAATCCCGTTCTTTGAAAGTGTATGAATTTCATGAAATTCTTTTGTGAGAAACGCACATGTGTTACTCTGAAATGAGAAGCGTCTGTTTGGGATATGTCAAAGTATGGTTAAAAGTGAGAACAGTGTTCCTTTTCTCTGTAGAAGCTTTACTTTGAAAGATAATCACGTTCTTTGAAAGTGTATGAATTTCATGAAATGCTTTTGTGAGAAACGCACATGTGTTACTCTGAAATGAGAAGCGTCTGTTTGGGATATGTCAAAGTATGGTTAAAAGTGAGAACAGTGTTCCTTTTCTCTGTAGAAGCTTTACTTTGAAAGATAATCACGTTCTTTGAAAGTGTATGAATTTCATGAAATGCTTTTGTGAGAAACGAACATGTGTTACTCTGAAATGAGAATCGTCAGTTTTGGATCGGTTAAAGTATGGTTTAAAGTGAGAAAAGTGTTCCTTTTCTCTGGAGAAGCTTTACTTTGAAAGATAATCACGTTCTTTGAAAGCAAAAGAATTTAATGAAATGCTTTTGTGAGAAACGCACATGTGTTACTCTGAAATGAGAAGCGTCTGTTTGGGATATGTCAAAGTATGGTTAAAAGTGAGAACAGTGTTCCTTTTCTCTGTAGAAGCTTTACTATGAAAGGTAATCACGTTCTTTGAAAGACAATGAATTTCATGAAATGCTTTTGTGAGAAACGCACATGTGTTACTCTGAAAAGAGAAGCGTTTGTTTGGGATATGTCAAAGTATGTTTAAAAGTGCGAACAGTGTTCCTTTATCTGTAGAAGCTTTACTTTGAAAGATAATCACGTTCTTTGAAAGTGTATGAATTTCATGAAATGCTTTTGTGAGAAACGCACATGTGTTACTCTGAAATGAGAATCGTCAGTTTTGGATCGGTCAAAGTATGGTTAAAAGTGAGAACAGTGTTCCTTTTCTCTGTAGAAGCTTTACTTTGAAACATAATCACGTTCTTTGAAAGTGTATGAATTTCATGAAATGCTTTTGTGAGAAACGCACATGTGCTACTCTGAAATGAGAAGCGTCTGTTTGGGATATGTCAAAGTATGGTTAAAAGTGAGAACAGTGTTCCTTTTCTCTGTAGAAGCTTTACTTTGAAAGGTAATCACGTTCTTTGAAAGTGAATGAATTTCATGAAATGCTTTTGTGAGAAACGCACATGTGTTACTCTGAAATGAGAAGCGTCTGTTTGGGATATGTCAAAGTATGGTTAAAAGTGAGAACTGTGTTCCTTTTCTCTGTAGAAGCTTTACTTTGAAAGATAATCACGTTCTTTGAAAGTGTATGAATTTCATGAAATGCTTTTGTGAGAAACGCACATGTGTTACTCTGAAATGAGAAGCGTCTGTTTGGGATATGTCAAAGTATGGTTAAAAGTGAGAACAGTGTTCCTTTTCTCTGTAGAAGCTTTACTTTGAAAGGTAATCACGTTCTTTGAAAGTGTATGAATTTCATGAAATGCTTTTGTGAGAAACGCACATGTGTTACTCTGAAATGAGAAGCGTCTGTTTGGGATATGTCAAAGTATGGTTAAAAGTGAGAACAGTGTTCCTTTTCTCTGTAGAAGCTTTACTTTGAAAGGTAATCACGTTCTTTGAAAGTGAATGAATTTCATGAAATGCTTTTGTGAGAAACGCACATGTGTTACTCTGAAAAGAGAAGCGTTTGTTTGGGATATGTCAAAGTATGTTTAAAAGTGCGAACTGTGTTCCTTTTCTATGTAGAAGCTTTACTTTGAAAGATAATCACGTTCTTTGAAAGCAAAAGAATTTAATGAAATGCTTTTGTGAGAAACGCACATGTGTTACTCTGAAATGAGAAGCGTCTGTTTGGGATATGTCAAAGTATGGTTAAAAGTGAGAACAGTGTTCCTTTTCTCTGTAGAAGCTTTACTTTGAAAGGTAATCACGTTCTTTGAAAGTGAATGAATTTCATGAAATGCTTTTGTGAGGAACGCACATGTGTTACTCTGAAATGAGAAGCGTCTGTTTGGGATATGTCAAAGTATGGTTAAAAGTGAGAACAGTGTTCCTTTTTTCTGTAGAAGCTTTACTTTGAAAGATAATTACGTTCTTTGAAAGTGTATTAATTTCATGAAATGCTTTTTTGAGAAACGCACATGTGTTACTCTGAAAAGAGAAGCGTGTCTTTGGGATATGTCAAAGTATGGTTTCAAGTGTGCACAGTGTTCCTTTTCTCTGTGGAAGCTTTACTTTGAAAGATAATCACGTTCTTTGAAAGTGTATGTATTTCATGAAATGCTTTTGTGAGAAACGCACATGTGTTACTCTGAAATGAGAAGCGTCTGTTTGGGATATGTCAAAGTATGGTTAAAAGTGAGAACAGTGTTCCTTTTCTCTGTAGAAGCTTTACTTTGAAAGATAATCCCGTTCTTTGAAAGTGTATGAATTTCATGAAATTCTTTTGTGAGAAACGCACATGTGTTACTCTGAAATGAGAAGCGTCTGTTTGGGATATGTCAAAGTATGGTTAAAAGTGAGAACAGTGTTCCTTTTCTCTGTAGAAGCTTTACTTTGAAAGATAATCACGTTCTTTGAAAGTGTATGAATTTCATGAAATGCTTTTGTGAGAAACGCACATGTGTTACTCTGAAATGAGAAGCGTCTGTTTGGGATATGTCAAAGTATGGTTAAAAGTGAGAACAGTGTTCCTTTTCTCTGTAGAAGCTTTACTTTGAAAGATAATCACGTTCTTTGAAAGTGTATGAATTTCATGAAATGCTTTTGTGAGAAACGCACATGTGTTACTCTGAAATGAGAAGCGTCTGTTTGGGATATGTCAAAGTATGGTTTAAAGTGAGAAAAGTGTTCCTTTTCTCTGGAGAAGCTTTACTTTGAAAGATAATCACGTTCTTTGAAAGCAAAAGAATTTAATGAAATGCTTTTGTGAGAAACGCACATGTGTTACTCTGAAATGAGAAGCGTCTGTTTGGGATATGTCAAAGTATGGTTAAAAGTGGGAGCAGTGTTCCTTTTCTCTGTAGAAGCTTTACTTTGAAAGGTAATCACGTTCTTTGAAAGACAATGAATTTCATGAAATGCTTTTGTGAGAAACGCACATGTGTTACTCTGAAAAGAGAAGCGTTTGTTTGGGATATGTCAAAGTATGTTTAAAAGTGCGAACAGTGTTCCTTTATCTGTAGAAGCTTTACTTTGAAAGATAATCACGTTCTTTGAAAGTGTATGAATTTCATGAAATGCTTTTGTGAGAAACGCACATGTGTTACTCTGAAATGAGAATCGTCAGTTTTGGATCGGTCAAAGTATGGTTAAAAGTGAGAACAGTGTTCCTTTTCTCTGTAGAAGCTTTACTTTGAAACATAATCACGTTCTTTGAAAGTGTATGAATTTCATGAAATGCTTTTGTGAGAAACGCACATGTGCTACTCTGAAATGAGAAGCGTCTGTTTGGGATATGTCAAAGTATGGTTAAAAGTGAGAACAGTGTTCCTTTTCTCTGTAGAAGCTTTACTTTGAAAGGTAATCACGTTCTTTGAAAGTGAATGAATTTCATGAAATGCTTTTGTGAGAAACGCACATGTGTTACTCTGAAATGAGAAGCGTCTGTTTGGGATATGTCAAAGTATGGTTAAAAGTGAGAACAGTGTTCCTTTTCTCTGTAGAAGCTTTACTTTGAAAGATAATCACGTTCTTTGAAAGTGTATGAATTTCATGAAATGCTTTTGTGAGAAACGCACATGTGTTACTCTGAAATGAGAAGCGTCTGTTTGCGATATGTCAAAGTATGGTTAAAAGTGAGAACAGTGTTCCTTTTCTCTGTAGAAGCTTTACTTTGAAAGATAATCACGTTCTTTGAAAGCAAAAGAATTTCATGAAATGCTTTTGTGAGAAACGCACATGTGTTACTCTGAAATGAGAAGCGTCTGTTTGGGATATGTCAAAGTATGGTTAAAAGTGAGAACAGTGTTCCTTTTCTCTGTAGAAGCTTTACTTTGAAAGGTAATCACGTTCTTTGAAAGTGAATGAATTTCATGAAATGTTTTGTGAGAAACGCACATGTGTTACTCTGAAATGAGAAGCGTCTGTTTGGGATATGTCAAAGTATGGTTAAAAGTGAGCACAGTGTTCCTTTTCTCTGTAGAAGCTTTACTTTGAAAGGTAATCACGTTCTTTGAAAGTGAATGAATTTCATGAAATGCTTTTGTGAGGAACGCACATGTGTTACTCTGAAATGAGAAGCGTCTGTTTGGGATATGTCAAAGTATGGTTAAAAGTGAGAACAGTGTTCCTTTTTTCTGTAGAAGCTTTACTTTGAGAGATAATTACGTTCTTTGAAAGTGTATTAATTTCATGAAATTTTTTTTTTTTAAAACCTTTTTTTTTTTCTTTAAAAAAAAGGTTTTTTTTTGGGTTTGTTAAAGTATGGTTTCAAGTGAGAACAGTCTTCCTTTTCTCTGTAGAAGCTTTACTTTGAAAGATAATCACGTTCTTTGAATGTGTATGAATTTCATGAAATGCTTTTGTGAGAAACTCACATGTGTTACTCTGAAATGAGAAGCGTCTGTTTGGGATATGTCAAAGTATGGTTAAAAGTGAGAACAGTCTTCCTTTTCTCTGTAGAAGCTTTACTTTGAAAGATAATCACGTTCTTTGAAAGTGTATGAATTTCATGAAATGCTTTTGTGAGAAACGAACATGTGTTACTCTGAAATGAGAAGCGTCTGTTTTGGATCGGTTAAAGTATGGTTTAAAGTGAGAAAAGTGTTCCTTTTCTCTGGAGAAGCTTTACTTTGAAAGATAATCACGTTCTTTGAAAGCAAAAGAATTTAATGAAATGCTTTTGTGAGAAACGCACATGTGTTACTCTGAAATGAGAAGCGTCTGTTTGGGATATGTCAAAGTATGGTTAAAAGTGGGAACAGTGTTCCTTTTCTCTGTAGAAGCTTTACTTTGAAAGGTAATCACGTTCTTTGAAAGAGAATGAATTTCATGAAATGCTTTTGTGAGAAACGCACATGTGTTACTCTGAAAAGAGAAGCGTTTGTTTGGGATATGTCAAAGTATGTTTAAAAGTGAGAACAGTGTTCCTTTATCTGTAGAAGCTTTACTTTGAAAGATAATCATGTTCTTTGAAAGTGTATTAATTTCATGAAATGCTTTTGTGAGAAACGCACGTGTGTTACTCTGAAAAGAGAAGCGTCTGTTTGGGATATTTCAAAGTATGGTTAAAAGTGAGAACAGTGTTCCTTTTCTCTGGGGAAGCTTTACTTTGAAAGATAATCACGTTCTTTGAAAGTGTATGAATTTCATGAAATGCTTTTGTGAGAAACGCACATGTGTTACTCTTAAATGAGAAGCGTCTGTTTGGGATATGTCAAAGTATGGTTAAAAGTGAGAACAGTGTTCATTTTCTCTGTAGAAGCTTTACTTTGAAAGATAATCACGTTCTTTGAAAGTGTATGAATTTCATGAAATGCTTTTGTGAGAAACGCACATGTGTTACTCTGAAATGAGAAGCGTCTGTTTGGGATATGTCAAAGTATGGTTAAAAGTGAGAACAGTGTTCCTTTTCTCTGTAGAAGCTTTACTTTGAAAGATAATCACGTTCTTTGAAAGTGTATTAATTTCAAAATAAAGTAGAATTTCATGAAATGCTTTTGTGAGAAACGCACATGTGTTACTCTGAAATGAGAAGCGTCTGTTTGGGATATGTCAAAGTATGGTTAAAAGTGAGAACAGTGTTCCTTTTCTCTGTAGAAGCTTTACTTTGAAAGATAATCACGTTCTTTGAAAGTGTATGAATTTCATGAAATGCTTTTGTGAGAAACGCACATGTGTTACTCTGAAATGAGAAGCGTCTGTTTGGGATATGTCAAAGTATGGTTAAAAGTGAGAACAGTGTTCCTTTTCTCTGTAGAAGCTTTACTTTGAAAGATAATCACGTTCTTTGAAAGTGTAAGAATTTCATGAAATGCTTTTGTGAGAAACGCACATGTGTTACTCTGAAATGAGAAGCGTCTGTTTGGGATATGTCAAAGTATGGTTAAAAGTGAGAACAGTGTTCCTTTTCTCTGTAGAAGCTTTACTTTGAAAGATAATCACGTTCTTTGAAAGCAAAAGAATTTCATGAAATGCTTTTGTGAGAAACGCACATGTGTTACTCTGAAATGAGAAGCGTCTGTTTGGGATATGTCAAAGTATGGTTAAAAGTGAGAACAGTGTTCCTTTTCTCTGTAGAAGCTTTACTTTGAAAGGTAATCACGTTCTTTGAAAGTGAATGAATTTCATGAAATGCTTTTGTGAGAAACGCACATGTGTTACTCTGAAAAGAGAAGCGTTTGTTTGGGATATGTCAAAGTATGTTTAAAAGTGAGAACAGTGTTCCTTTTCTCTGTAGAAGCTTTACTTTGAAAGATAATCACGTTCTTTGAAAGTGTATGAATTTCATGAAATGCTTTTGTGAGAAACGCACATGTGTTACTCTGAAATGAGAAGCGTCTGTTTGGGATATGTCAAAGTATGGTTAAAAGTGAGAACAGTGTTCCTTTTCTCTGTAGAAGCTTTACTTTGAAAGATAATCACGTTCTTTGAAAGTGTATGAATTTCATGAAATGCTTTTGTGAGAAACGCACATGTGTTACTCTGAAATGAGAAGCGTCTGTTTGGGATATGTCAAAGTATGGTTAAAAGTGAGAACAGTGTTCCTTTTCTCTGTAGAAGCTTTACTTTGAAAGATAATCACGTTCTTTGAAAGTGTATGAATTTCATGAAATGCTTTTGTGAGAAACGCACATGTGTTACTCTGAAATGAGAAGCGTCTGTTTGGGATATGTCAAAGTATGGTTAAAAGTGAGAACAGTGTTCCTTTTCTCTGTAGAAGCTTTACTTTGAAAGATAATCACGTTCTTTGAAAGTGTATGAATTTCATGAAATGCTTTTGTGAGAAACGCACATGTGTTACTCTGAAATGAGAAGCGTCTGTTTGGGATATGTCAAAGTATGGTTAAAAGTGAGAACAGTGTTCCTTTTCTCTGTAGAAGCTTTACTTTGAAAGATAATCACGTTCTTTGAAAGTGTATGAATTTCATGAAATGCTTTTGTGAGAAACGCACATGTGTTACTCTGAAATGAGAAGCGTCTGTTTGGGATATGTCAAAGTATGGTTAAAAGTGAGAACAGTGTTCCTTTTCTCTGTAGAAGCTTTACTTTGAAAGATAATCACGTTCTTTGAAAGTGTATGAATTTCATGAAATGCTTTTGTGAGAAACACATGTGTGTTACTCTGAAATGAGAAGCGTCTGTTTGGGATATGTCAAAGTATGGTTAAAAGTGAGAACAGTGTTCCTTTTCTCTGTAGAAGCTTTACTTTGAAAGATAATCACGTTCTTTGAAAGTGTATGAATTTCATGAAATGCTTTTGTGAGAAACGCACATGTGTTACTCTGAAATGAGAAGCGTCTGTTTGGGATATGTCAAAGTATGGTTAAAAGTGAGAACAGTGTTCCTTTTCTCTGTAGAAGCTTTACTTTGAAAGATAATCACGTTCTTTGAAAGTGTATGAATTTCATGAAATGCTTTTGTGAGAAACGCACATGTGTTACTCTGAAATGAGAAGCGTCTGTTTGGGATATGTCAAAGTATGGTTAAAAGTGAGAACAGTGTTCCTTTTCTCTGTAGAAGCTTTACTTTGAAAGATAATCACGTTCTTTGAAAGTGTATGAATTTCATGAAATGCTTTTGTGAGAAACGCACATGTGTTACTCTGAAATGAGAAGCGTCTGTTTGGGATATGTCAAAGTATGGTTAAAAGTGAGAACAGTGTTCCTTTTCTCTGTAGAAGCTTTACTTTGAAAGATAATCACGTTCTTTGAAAGTGTATGAATTTCATGAAATGCTTTTGTGAGAAACGCACATGTGTTACTCTGAAATGAGAAGCGTCTGTTTGGGATATGTCAAAGTATGGTTAAAAGTGAGAACAGTGTTCCTTTTCTCTGTAGAAGCTTTACTTTGAAAGATAATCACGTTCTTTGAAAGTGTATGAATTTCATGAAATGCTTTTGTGAGAAACGCACATGTGTTACTCTGAAATGAGAAGCGTCTGTTTGGGATATGTCAAAGTATGGTTAAAAGTGAGAACAGTGTTCCTTTTCTCTGTAGAAGCTTTACTTTGAAAGATAATCACGTTCTTTGAAAGTGTATGAATTTCATGAAATGCTTTTGTGAGAAACGCACATGTGTTACTCTGAAATGAGAAGCGTCTGTTTGGGATATGTCAAAGTATGGTTAAAAGTGAGAACAGTGTTCCTTTTCTCTGTAGAAGCTTTACTTTGAAAGATAATCACGTTCTTTGAAAGTGTATGAATTTCATGAAATGCTTTTGTGAGAAACGCACATGTGTTACTCTGAAATGAGAAGCGTCTGTTTGGGATATGTCAAAGTATGGTTAAAAGTGAGAACAGTGTTCCTTTTCTCTGTAGAAGCTTTACTTTGAAAGATAATCACGTTCTTTGAAAGTGTATGAATTTCATGAAATGCTTTTGTGAGAAACGCACATGTGTTACTCTGAAATGAGAAGCGTCTGTTTGGGATATGTCAAAGTATGGTTAAAAGTGAGAACAGTGTTCCTTTTCTCTGTAGAAGCTTTACTTTGAAAGATAATCACGTTCTTTGAAAGTGTATGAATTTCATGAAATGCTTTTGTGAGAAACGCACATGTGTTACTCTGAAATGAGAAGCGTCTGTTTGGGATATGTCAAAGTATGGTTAAAAGTGAGAACAGTGTTCCTTTTCTCTGTAGAAGCTTTACTTTGAAAGATAATCACGTTCTTTGAAAGTGTATGAATTTCATGAAATGCTTTTGTGAGAAACGCACATGTGTTACTCTGAAATGAGAAGCGTCTGTTTGGGATATGTCAAAGTATGGTTAAAAGTGAGAACAGTGTTCCTTTTCTCTGTAGAAGCTTTACTTTGAAAGATAATCACGTTCTTTGAAAGTGTATGAATTTCATGAAATGCTTTTGTGAGAAACGCACATGTGTTACTCTGAAATGAGAAGCGTCTGTTTGGGATATGTCAAAGTATGGTTAAAAGTGAGAACAGTGTTCCTTTTCTCTGTAGAAGCTTTACTTTGAAAGATAATCACGTTCTTTGAAAGTGTATGAATTTCATGAAATGCTTTTGTGAGAAACGCACATGTGTTACTCTGAAATGAGAAGCGTCTGTTTGGGATATGTCAAAGTATGGTTAAAAGTGAGAACAGTGTTCCTTTTCTCTGTAGAAGCTTTACTTTGAAAGATAATCACGTTCTTTGAAAGTGTATGAATTTCATGAAATGCTTTTGTGAGAAACGCACATGTGTTACTCTGAAATGAGAAGCGTCTGTTTGGGATATGTCAAAGTATGGTTAAAAGTGAGAACAGTGTTCCTTTTCTCTGTAGAAGCTTTACTTTGAAAGATAATCACGTTCTTTGAAAGTGTATGAATTTCATGAAATGCTTTTGTGAGAAACGCACATGTGTTACTCTGAAATGAGAAGCGTCTGTTTGGGATATGTCAAAGTATGGTTAAAAGTGAGAACAGTGTTCCTTTTCTCTGTAGAAGCTTTACTTTGAAAGATAATCACGTTCTTTGAAAGTGTATGAATTTCATGAAATGCTTTTGTGAGAAACGCACATGTGTTACTCTGAAATGAGAAGCGTCTGTTTGGGATATGTCAAAGTATGGTTAAAAGTGAGAACAGTGTTCCTTTTCTCTGTAGAAGCTTTACTTTGAAAGATAATCACGTTCTTTGAAAGTGTATGAATTTCATGAAATGCTTTTGTGAGAAACGCACATGTGTTACTCTGAAATGAGAAGCGTCTGTTTGGGATATGTCAAAGTATGGTTAAAAGTGAGAACAGTGTTCCTTTTCTCTGTAGAAGCTTTACTTTGAAAGATAATCACGTTCTTTGAAAGTGTATGAATTTCATGAAATGCTTTTGTGAGAAACGCACATGTGTTACTCTGAAATGAGAAGCGTCTGTTTGGGATATGTCAAAGTATGGTTAAAAGTGAGAACAGTGTTCCTTTTCTCTGTAGAAGCTTTACTTTGAAAGATAATCACGTTCTTTGAAAGTGTATGAATTTCATGAAATGCTTTTGTGAGAAACGCACATGTGTTACTCTGAAATGAGAAGCGTCTGTTTGGGATATGTCAAAGTATGGTTAAAAGTGAGAACAGTGTTCCTTTTCTCTGTAGAAGCTTTACTTTGAAAGATAATCACGTTCTTTGAAAGTGTATGAATTTCATGAAATGCTTTTGTGAGAAACGCACATGTGTTACTCTGAAATGAGAAGCGTCTGTTTGGGATATGTCAAAGTATGGTTAAAAGTGAGAACAGTGTTCCTTTTCTCTGTAGAAGCTTTACTTTGAAAGATAATCACGTTCTTTGAAAGTGTATGAATTTCATGAAATGCTTTTGTGAGAAACGCACATGTGTTACTCTGAAATGAGAAGCGTCTGTTTGGGATATGTCAAAGTATGGTTAAAAGTGAGAACAGTGTTCCTTTTCTCTGTAGAAGCTTTACTTTGAAAGATAATCACGTTCTTTGAAAGTGTATGAATTTCATGAAATGCTTTTGTGAGAAACGCACATGTGTTACTCTGAAATGAGAAGCGTCTGTTTGGGATATGTCAAAGTATGGTTAAAAGTGAGAACAGTGTTCCTTTTCTCTGTAGAAGCTTTACTTTGAAAGATAATCACGTTCTTTGAAAGTGTATGAATTTCATGAAATGCTTTTGTGAGAAACGCACATGTGTTACTCTGAAATGAGAAGCGTCTGTTTGGGATATGTCAAAGTATGGTTAAAAGTGAGAACAGTGTTCCTTTTCTCTGTAGAAGCTTTACTTTGAAAGATAATCACGTTCTTTGAAAGTGTATGAATTTCATGAAATGCTTTTGTGAGAAACGCACATGTGTTACTCTGAAATGAGAAGCGTCTGTTTGGGATATGTCAAAGTATGGTTAAAAGTGAGAACAGTGTTCCTTTTCTCTGTAGAAGCTTTACTTTGAAAGATAATCACGTTCTTTGAAAGTGTATGAATTTCATGAAATGCTTTTGTGAGAAACGCACATGTGTTACTCTGAAATGAGAAGCGTCTGTTTGGGATATGTCAAAGTATGGTTAAAAGTGAGAACAGTGTTCCTTTTCTCTGTAGAAGCTTTACTTTGAAAGATAATCACGTTCTTTGAAAGTGTATGAATTTCATGAAATGCTTTTGTGAGAAACGCACATGTGTTACTCTGAAATGAGAAGCGTCTGTTTGGGATATGTCAAAGTATGGTTAAAAGTGAGAACAGTGTTCCTTTTCTCTGTAGAAGCTTTACTTTGAAAGATAATCACGTTCTTTGAAAGTGTATGAATTTCATGAAATGCTTTTGTGAGAAACGCACATGTGTGTTACTCTGAAAAGAGAAGCGTCTGTTTGGGATATGTCAAAGTATGGTTAAAAGTGAGAACAGTGTTCCTTTTCTCTGGAGAAGCTTTACTTTGAAAGATAATCACGTTCTTTGAAAGTGTATGAATTTCATGAAATGCTTTTGTGAGAAACGCACATGTGTTACTCTGAAATGAGAAGCGTCTGTTTGGGATATGTCAAAGTATGGTTAAAAGTGAGAACAGTGTTCCTTTTCTCTGTAGAAGCTTTACTTTGAAAGATAATCACGTTCTTTGAAAGTGTATGAATTTCATGAAATGCTTTTGTGAGAAACGCACATGTGTTACTCTGAAATGAGAAGCGTCTGTTTGGGATATGTCAAAGTATGGTTAAAAGTGAGAACAGTGTTCCTTTTCTCTGTAGAAGCTTTACTTTGAAAGATAATCACGTTCTTTGAAAGTGTATGAATTTCATGAAATGCTTTTGTGAGAAACGCACATGTGTTACTCTGAAATGAGAAGCGTCTGTTTGGGATATGTCAAAGTATGGTTAAAAGTGAGAACAGTGTTCCTTTTCTCTGTAGAAGCTTTACTTTGAAAGATAATCACGTTCTTTGAAAGTGAAAGAATTTCATGAAATGCTTTTGTGAGAAACGCACATGTGTTACTCTGAAATGAGAAGCGTCTGTTTGGGATATGTCAAAGTATGGTTAAAAGTGAGAACAGTGTTCCTTTTCTCTGTAGAAGCTTTACTTTGAAAGATAATCACGTTCTTTGAAAGTGTATGAATTTCATGAAATGCTTTTGTGAGAAACGCACATGTGTTACTCTGAAATGAGAAGCGTCTGTTTGGGATATGTCAAAGTATGGTTAAAAGTGAGAACAGTGTTCCTTTTCTCTGTAGAAGCTTTACTTTGAAAGATAATCACGTTCTTTGAAAGTGTATGAATTTCATGAAATGCTTTTGTGAGAAACGCACATGTGTTACTCTGAAATGAGAAGCGTCTGTTTGGGATATGTCAAAGTATGGTTAAAAGTGAGAACAGTGTTCCTTTTCTCTGTAGAAGCTTTACTTTGAAAGATAATCACGTTCTTTGAAAGTGTATGAATTTCATGAAATGCTTTTGTGAGAAACGCACATGTGTTACTCTGAAATGAGAAGCGTCTGTTTGGGATATGTCAAAGTATGGTTAAAAGTGAGAACAGTGTTCGTTTTCTCTGTAGAAGCTTTACTTTGAAAGATAATCACGTTCTTTGAAAGTGTATGAATTTCATGAAATGCTTTTGTGAGAAACGCACATGTGTTACTCTGAAATGAGAAGCGTCTGTTTGGGATATGTCAAAGTATGGTTAAAAGTGAGAACAGTGTTCCTTTTCTCTGTAGAAGCTTTACTTTGAAAGATAATCACGTTCTTTGAAAGTGAAAGAATTTCATGAAATGCTTTTGTGAGAAACGCACATGTGTTACTCTGAAATGAGAAGCGTCTGTTTGGGATATGTCAAAGTATGGTTAAAAGTGAGAACAGTGTTCCTTTTCTCTGTAGAAGCTTTACTTTGAAAGATAATCACGTTCTTTGAAAGTGTATGAATTTCATGAAATGCTTTTGTGAGAAACGCACATGTGTTACTCTGAAATGAGAAGCGTCTGTTTGGGATATGTCAAAGTATGGTTAAAAGTGAGAACAGTGTTCCTTTTCTCTGTAGAAGCTTTACTTTGAAAGATAATCACGTTCTTTGAAAGTGTATGAATTTCATGAAATGCTTTTGTGAGAAACGCAAATGTGTTACTCTGAAATGAGAAGCGTCTGTTTGGGATATGTCAAAGTATGGTTAAAAGTGAGAACAGTGTTCCTTTTCTCTGTAGAAGCTTTACTTTGAAAGATAATCACGTTCTTTGAAAGTGTATTAATTTCATGAAATGCTTTTGTGAGAAACAACGTGTGTTACTCTGAAAAGAGAAGCGTCTGTTTGGGATATTTCAAAGTATGGTTAAACGTGAGAACAGTGTTCCTTTTCTCTGTAGAAGCTTTACTTTGAAAGATAATCACGTTCTTTGAAAGTGTATGAATTTCATGAAATGCTTTTGTGAGAAACGCAAATGTGTTACTCTGAAATGAGAAGCGTCTGTTTGGGATATGTCAAAGTATGGTTAAAAGTGAGAACAGTGTTCGTTTTCTCTGTAGAAGCTTTACTTTGAAAGATAATCACGTTCTTTGAAAGCAAAAGAATTTAATGAAATGCTTTTGTGAGAAACGCACATGTGTTACTCTGAAATGAGAAGCGTCTGTTTGGGATATGTCAAAGTATGGTTAAAAGTGAGAACAGTGTTCCTTTTCTCTGTAGAAGCTTTACTTTGAAAGATAATCACGTTCTTTGAAAGTGTATGAATTTCATGAAATGCTTTTGTGAGAAACGCACATGTGTTACTCTGAAATGAGAAGCGTCTGTTTGGGATATGTCAAAGTATGGTTAAAAGTGAGAACAGTGTTCCTTTTCTCTGTAGAAGCTTTACTTTGAAAGATAATCACGTTCTTTGAAAGTGTATGAATTTCATGAAATGCTTTTGTGAGAAACGCACATGTGTTACTCTGAAATGAGAAGCGTCTGTTTGGGATATGTCAAAGTATGGTTAAAAGTGAGAACAGTGTTCCTTTTCTCTGTAGAAGCTTTACTTTGAAAGATAATCACGTTCTTTGAAAGTGTATGAATTTCATGAAATGCTTTTGTGAGAAACGCACATGTGTTACTCTGAAATGAGAAGCGTCTGTTTGGGATATGTCAAAGTATGGTTAAAAGTGAGAACAGTGTTCCTTTTCTCTGTAGAAGCTTTACTTTGAAAGATAATCACGTTCTTTGAAAGTGTATGAATTTCATGAAATGCTTTTGTGAGAAACGCACATGTGTTACTCTGAAATGAGAAGCGTCTGTTTGGGATATGTCAAAGTATGGTTAAAAGTGAGAACAGTGTTCCTTTTCTCTGTAGAAGCTTTACTTTGAAAGATAATCACGTTCTTTGAAAGTGTATGAATTTCATGAAATGCTTTTGTGAGAAACGCACATGTGTTACTCTGAAATGAGAAGCGTCTGTTTGGGATATGTCAAAGTATGGTTAAAAGTGAGAACAGTGTTCCTTTTCTCTGTAGAAGCTTTACTTTGAAAGATAATCACGTTCTTTGAAAGTGAATGAATTTCATGAAATGCTTTTGTGAGAAACGCACATGTGTTACTCTGAAATGAGAAGCGTCTGTTTGGGATATGTCAAAGTATGGTTAAAAGTGAGAACAGTGTTCTTTTTCTCTGTAGAAGCTTTACTTTGAAAGATAATCACGTTCTTTGAAAGTGTATGAATTTCATGAAATGCTTTTGTGAGAAACGCACATGTGTTACTCTGAAATGAGAAGCGTCTGTTTGGGATATGTCAAAGTATGGTTAAAAGTGAGAACAGTGTTCCTTTTCTCTGTAGAAGCTTTACTTTGAAAGATAATCACGTTCTTTGAAAGTGTATTAATTTCATGAAATGCTTTTGTGAGAAACGCACGTGTGTTACTCTGAAAAGAGAAGCGTCTGTTTGGGATATGTCAAAGTATGGTTAAAAGTGAGAACAGTGTTCCTTTTCTCTGTGGAAGCTTTACTTTGAAAGATAATCACGTTCTTTGAAAGTGTATGAATTTCATGAAATGCTTTTGTGAGAAACGCACATGTGTTACTCTGAAATGAGAAGCGTCTGTTTGGGATATGTCAAAGTATGGTTAAAAGTGAGAACAGTGTTCCTTTTCTCTGTAGAAGCTTTACTTTGAAAGATAATCACGTTCTTTGAAAGTGTATGAATTTCATGAAATGCTTTTGTGAAAAACGCACATGTGTTACTCTGAAATGAGAAGCGTCTGTTTGGGATATGTCAAAGTATGGTTAAAAGTGAGAACAGTGTTCCTTTTCTCTGTAGAAGCTTTACTTTGAAAGATAATCACGTTCTTTGAAAGCAAAAGAATTTAATGAAATGCTTTTGTGAGAAACGCACATGTGTTACTCTGAAATGAGAAGCGTCTGTTTGGGATATGTCAAAGTATGGTTAAAAGTGAGAACAGTGTTCCTTTTCTCTGTAGAAGCTTTACTTTGAAAGATAATCACGTTCTTTGAAAGTGTATGAATTTCATGAAATGCTTTTGTGAGAAACGCACATGTGTTACTCTGAAATGAGAAGCGTCTGTTTGGGATATGTCAAAGTATGGTTAAAAGTGAGAACAGTGTTCGTTTTCTCTGTAGAAGCTTTACTTTGAAAGATAATCACGTTCTTTGAAAGTGTATGAATTTCATGAAATGCTTTTGTGAGAAACGCACATGTGTTACTCTGAAATGAGAAGCGTCTGTTTGGGATATGTCAAAGTATGGTTAAAAGTGAGAACAGTGTTCCTTTTCTCTGTAGAAGCTTTACTTTGAAAGATAATCACGTTCTTTGAAAGTGTATTAATTTCATGAAATGCTTTTGTGAGAAACGCACGTGTGTTACTCTGAAAAGAGAAGCGTCTGTTTGGGATATTTCAAAGTATGGTTAAACGTGAGAACAGTGTTCCTTTTCTCTGTAGAAGCTTTACTTTGAAAGATAATCACGTTCTTTGAAAGTGTATGAATTTCATGAAATGCTTTTGTGAGAAACGCAAATGTGTTACTCTGAAATGAGAAGCGTCTGTTTGGGATATGTCAAAGTATGGTTAAAAGTGAGAACAGTGTTCGTTTTCTCTGTAGAAGCTTTACTTTGAAAGATAATCACGTTCTTTGAAAGCAAAAGAATTTCATGAAATGCTTTTGTGAGAAACGCACATGTGTTACTCTGAAATGAGAAGCGTCTGTTTGGGATATGTCAAAGTATGGTTAAAAGTGAGAACAGTGTTCCTTTTCTCTGTAGAAGCTTTACTTTGAAAGATAATCACGTTCTTTGAAAGTGTATGAATTTCATGAAATGCTTTTGTGAGAAACGCACATGTGTTACTCTGAAATGAGAAGCATCTGTTTGGGATATGTCAAAGTATGGTTAAAAGTGAGAACAGTGTTCCTTTTCTCTGTAGAAGCTTTACTTTGAAAGATAATCACGTTCTTTGAAAGTGTATGAATTTCATGAAATGCTTTTGTGAGAAACGCACATGTGTTACTCTGAAATGAGAAGCATCTGTTTGGGATATGTCAAAGTATGGTTAAAAGTGAGAACAGTGTTCCTTTTCTCTGTAGAAGCTTTACTTTGAAAGATAATCACGTTCTTTGAAAGTGTATGAATTTCATGAAATGCTTTTGTGAGAAACGCACATGTGTTACTCTGAAATGAGAAGCGTCTGTTTGGGATATGTCAAAGTATGGTTAAAAGTGAGAACAGTGTTCCTTTTCTCTGTAGAAGCTTTACTTTGAAAGATAATCACATTCTTTGAAAGTGTATTAATTTCATGAAATGCTTTTGTGAGAAACGCACGTGTGTTACTCTGAAAAGAGAAGCGTCTGTTTGGGATATTTCAAAGTATGGTTAAAAGTGAGAACAGTGTTCCTTTTCTCTGTAGAAGCTTTACTTTGAAAGATAATCACGTTCTTTGAAAGTGTATGAATTTCATGAAATGCTTTTGTGAGAAACGCAAATGTGTTACTCTGAAATGAGAAGCGTCTGTTTGGGATATGTCAAAGTATGGTTAAAAGTGAGAACAGTGTTCGTTTTCTCTGTAGAAGCTTTACTTTGAAAGATAATCACGTTCTTTGAAAGCAAAAGAATTTAATGAAATGCTTTTGTGAGAAACGCACATGTGTTACTCTGAAATGAGAAGCGTCTGTTTGGGATATGTCAAAGTATGGTTAAAAGTGAGAACAGTGTTCCTTTTCTCTGTAGAAGCTTTACTTTGAAAGATAATCACGTTCTTTGAAAGTGTATGAATTTCATGAAATGCTTTTGTGAGAAACGCACATGTGTTACTCTGAAATGAGAAGCATCTGTTTGGGATATGTCAAAGTATGGTTAAAAGTGAGAACAGTGTTCCGTTTTCTCTGTAGAAGCTTTACTTTGAAAGATAATCACGTTCTTTGAAAGTGTATGAATTTCATGAAATGCTTTTGTGAGAAACGCACATGTGTTACTCTGAAATGAGAAGCGTCTGTTTGGGATATGTCAAAGTATGGTTAAAAGTGAGAACAGTGTTCCTTTTCTCTGTAGAAGCTTTACTTTGAAAGATAATCACGTTCTTTGAAAGTGTATGAATTTCATGAAATGCTTTTGTGAGAAACGCACATGTGTTACTCTGAAATGAGAAGCGTCTGTTTGGGATATGTCAAAGTATGGTTAAAAGTGAGAACAGTGTTCCTTTTCTCTGTAGAAGCTTTACTTTGAAAGATAATCACATTCTTTGAAAGTGTATTAATTTCATGAAATGCTTTTGTGAGAAACGCACGTGTGTTACTCTGAAAAGAGAAGCGTCTGTTTGGGATATTTCAAAGTATGGTTAAACGTGAGAACAGTGTTCCTTTTCTCTGGAGAAGCTTTATTTGAAAGATAATCACGTTCTTTGAGAGTGTATGAATTTCATGAAATGCTTTTGTGAGAAACGCACATGTGTTACTCTGAAATGAGAAGCGTCTGTTTGGGATATGTCAAAGTATGGTTAAAAGTGAGAACAGTGTTCCTTTTCTCTGTAGAAGCTTTACTTTGAAAGATAATCACGTTCTTTGAAAGCAAAATAATTTAATGAAATGCTTTTGTGAGAAACGCACATGTGTTACTCTGAAATGAGAAGCGTCTGTTTGGGATATGTCAAAGTATGGTTAAAAGTGAGAACAGTGTTCCTTTTCTCTGTAGAAGCTTTACTTTGAAAGATAATCACGTTCTTTGAAAGTGTATGAATTTCATGAAATGCTTTTGTGAGAAACGCACATGTGTTACTCTGAAATGAGAAGCGTCTGTTTGGGATATGTCAAAGTATGGTTAAAAGTGAGAACAGTGTTCGTTTTCTCTGTAGAAGCTTTACTTTGAAAGATAATCACGTTCTTTGAAAGTGTATGAATTTCATGAAATGCTTTTGTGAGAAACGCACATGTGTTACTCTGAAATGAGAAGCGTCTGTTTGGGATATGTCAAAGTATGGTTAAAAGTGAGAACAGTGTTCCTTTTCTCTGTAGAAGCTTTACTTTGAAAGATAATCACGTTCTTTGAAAGTGTATGAATTTCATGAAATGCTTTTGTGAGAAACGCACATGTGTTACTCTGAAATGAGAAGCGTCTGTTTGGGATATGTCAAAGTATGGTTAAAAGTGAGAACAGTGTTCCTTTTCTCTGTAGAAGCTTTACTTTGAAAGATAATCACGTTCTTTGAAAGTGTATGAATTTCATGAAATGCTTTTGTGAGAAACGCACATGTGTTACTCTGAAAAGAGAAGCGTCTGTTTGGGATATGTCAAAGTATGGTTAAAAGTGAGAACAGTGTTCCTTTTCTCTGTAGAAGCTTTACTTTGAAAGATAATCACGTTCTTTGAAAGTGTATGAATTTCATGAAATGCTTTTGTGAGAAACGCACATGTGTTACTCTGAAATGAGAAGCGTCTGTTTGGGATATGTCAAAGTATGGTTAAAAGTGAGAACAGTGTTCCTTTTCTCTGTAGAAGCTTTACTTTGAAAGATAATCACGTTCTTTGAAAGTGTATTAATTTCATGAAATGCTTTTGTGAGAAACGCACATGTGTTACTCTGAAAAGAGAAGCGTCTGTTTGGGATATTTCAAAGTATGGTTAAAAGTGAGAACAGTGTTCCTTTTCTGTGGAGAAGCTTTACTTTGAAAGATAATCACGTTCTTTGAAAGTGTATGAATTTCATGAAATGCTTTTGTGAGAAACGCACATGTGTTACTCTGAAATGAGAAGCGTCTGTTTGGGATATGTCAAAGTATGGTTAAAAGTGAGAACAGTGTTCCTTTTCTCTGTAGAAGCTTTACTTTGAAAGATAATCACGTTCTTTGAAAGTGTATGAATTTCATGAAATGCTTTTGTGAGAAACGCACATGTGTTACTCTGAAATGAGAAGCGTCTGTTTGGGATATGTCAAAGTATGGTTAAAAGTGAGAACAGTGTTCGTTTTCTCTGTAGAAGCTTTACTTTGAAAGATAATCACGATCATTTGAAAGTGAGTGAATTTCATGAAATGCTTTTGTGAGAAACGCACATGTGTTACTCTGAAATGAGAAGCGTCTGTTTGGGATATGTCAAAGTATGGTTAAAAGTGAGAACAGTGTTCCTTTTCTCTGTAGAAGCTTTACTTTGAAAGATAATCACGTTCTTTGAAAGTGTATGAATTTCATGAAATGCTTTTGTGAGAAACGCACATGTGTTACTCTGAAATGAGAAGCGTCTGTTTGGGATATGTCAAAGTATGGTTAAAAGTGAGAACAGTGTTCCTTTTCTCTGTAGAAGCTTTACTTTGAAAGATAATCACGTTCTTTGAAAGTGTATGAATTTCATGAAATGCTTTTGAGAGAAACGCACATGTGTTACTCTGAAATGAGAAGCGTCTGTTTGGGATATGTCAAAGTATGGTTAAAAGTGAGAACAGTGTTCCTTTTCTCTGTAGAAGCTTTACTTTGAAAGATAATCACGTTCTTTGAAAGTGTATGAATTTCATGAAATGCTTTTGTGAGAAACGCACATGTGTTACTCTGAAATGAGAAGCGTCTGTTTGGGATATGTCAAAGTATGGTTAAAAGTGAGAACAGTGTTCTTTTTCTCTGTAGAAGCTTTACTTTGAAAGATAATTACGTTCTTTGAAAGTGTATGAATTTCATGAAATGCTTTTGTGAGAAACGCACATGTGTTACTCTGAAAAGAGAAGCGTCTGTTTGGGATATGTCAAAGTATGGTTAAAAGTGAGAACAGTGTTCCTTTTCTCTGTGGAAGCTTTACTTTGAAAGATAATCACGTTCTTTGAAAGTGTATGAATTTCATGAAATGCTTTTGTGAGAAACGCACATGTGTTACTCTGAAATGAGAAGCGTCTGTTTGGGATATGTCAAAGTATGGTTAAAAGTGAGAACAGTGTTCCTTTTCTCTGTAGAAGCTTTACTTTGAAAGATAATCACGTTCTTTGAAAGTGTATGAATTTCATGAAATGCTTTTGTGAGAAACGCACATGTGTTACTCTGAAATGAGAAGCGTCTGTTTGGGATATGTCAAAGTATGGTTAAAAGTGAGAACAGTGTTCCTTTTCTCTGTAGAAGCTTTACTTTGAAAGATAATCACGTTCTTTGAAAGTGTATGAATTTCATGAAATGCTTTTGTGAGAAACGCACATGTGTTACTCTGAAATGAGAAGCGTCTGTTTGGGATATGTCAAAGTATGGTTAAAAGTGAGAACAGTGTTCCTTTTCTCTGTAGAAGCTTTACTTTGAAAGATAATCACGTTCTTTGAAAGTGTATGAATTTCATGAAATGCTTTTGTGAGAAACGCACATGTGTTACTCTGAAATGAGAAGCGTCTGTTTGGGATATGTCAAAGTATGGTTAAAAGTGAGAACAGTGTTCCTTTTCTCTGTAGAAGCTTTACTTTGAAAGATAATCACGTTCTTTGAAAGTGTATGAATTTCATGAAATGCTTTTGTGAGAAACGCACATGTGTTACTCTGAAATGAGAAGCGTCTGTTTGGGATATGTCAAAGTATGGTTAAAAGTGAGAACAGTGTTCCTTTTCTCTGTAGAAGCTTTACTTTGAAAGATAATCACGTTCTTTGAAAGTGTATTAATTTTATGAAATGCTTTTGTGAGAAACGCACGTGTGTTACTCTGAAAAGAGAAGCGTCTGTTTGGGATATGTCAAAGTATGGTTAAAAGTGAGAACAGTGTTCCTTTTCTCTGGAGAAGCTTTACTTTGAAAGATAATCACGTTCTTTGAAAGTGTATGAATTTCATGAAATGCTTTTGTGAGAAACGCACATGTGTTACTCTGAAATGAGAAGCGTCTGTTTGGGATATGTCAAAGTATGGTTAAAAGTGAGAACAGTGTTCGTTTTCTCTGTAGAAGCTTTACTTTGAAAGATAATCACGATCATTTGAAAGTGAGTGAATTTCATGAAATGCTTTTTTGAGAAACGCACATGTGTTACTCTGAAATGAGAAGCGTCTGTTTGGGATATGTCAAAGTATGGTTAAAAGTGAGAACAGTGTTCCTTTTCTCTGTAGAAGCTTTACTTTGAAAGATAATCACGTTCTTTGAAAGTGTATGAATTTCATGAAATGCTTTTGTGAGAAACGCACATGTGTTACTCTGAAATGAGAAGCGTCTGTTTGGGATATGTCAAAGTATGGTTAAAAGTGAGAACAGTGTTCCTTTTCTCTGTAGAAGCTTTACTTTGAAAGATAATCACGTTCTTTGAAAGTGTATGAATTTCATGAAATGCTTTTGTGAGAAACGCACATGTGTTACTCTGAAATGAGAAGCGTCTGTTTGGGATATGTCAAAGTATGGTTAAAAGTGAGAACAGTGTTCCTTTTCTCTGTAGAAGCTTTACTTTGAAAGATAATCACGTTCTTTGAAAGTGTATGAATTTCATGAAATGCTTTTGTGAGAAACGCACATGTGTTACTCTGAAATGAGAAGCGTCTGTTTGGGATATGTCAAAGTATGGTTAAAAGTGAGAACAGTGTTCCTTTTCTCTGTAGAAGCTTTACTTTGAAAGATAATCACGTTCTTTGAAAGTGTATTAATTTCATGAAATGCTTTTGTGAGAAACGCACGTGTGTTACTCTGAAAAGAGAAGCGTCTGTTTGGGATATTTCAAAGTATGGTTAAACGTGAGAACAGTGTTCCTTTTCTCTGTAGAAGCTTTACTTTGAAAGATAATCACGTTCTTTGAGAGTGTATGAATTTCATGAAATGCTTTTGTGAGAAACGCACATGTGTTACTCTGAAATGAGAAGCGTCTGTTTGGGATATGTCAAAGTATGGTTAAAAGTGAGAACAGTGTTCGTTTTCTCTGTAGAAGCTTTACTTTGAAAGATAATCACGTTCTTTGAAAGTGTATGAATTTCATGAAATGCTTTTGTGAGAAACGCACATGTGTTACTCTGAAATGAGAAGCGTCTGTTTGGGATATGTCAAAGTATGGTTAAAAGTGAGAACAGTGTTCGTTTTCTCTGTAGAAGCTTTACTTTGAAAGATAATCACGATCATTTGAAAGTCAGTGAATTTCATGAAATGCTTTTGTGAGAAACGCACATGTGTTACTCTGAAATGAGAAGCGTCTGTTTGGGATATGTCAAAGTATGGTTAAAAGTGAGAACAGTGTTCCTTTTCTCTGTAGAAGCTTTACTTTGAAAGATAATCACGTTCTTTGAAAGTGTATGAATTTCATGAAATGCTTTTGTGAGAAACGCACATGTGTTACTCTGAAATGAGAAGCGTCTGTTTGGGATATGTCAAAGTATGGTTAAAAGTGAGAACAGTGTTCCTTTTCTCTGTAGAAGCTTTACTTTGAAAGGTAATCACGTTCTTTGAAAGTGTATGAATTTCATGAAATGCTTTTTTGAGAAACGCACATGTGTTACTCTGAAATGAGAAGCGTCTGTTTGGGATATGTCAAAGTATGGTTAAAAGTGAGAACAGTGTTCCTTTTCTCTGTAGAAGCTTTACTTTGAAAGGTAATCACGTTCTTTGAAAGTGAATGAATTTCATGAAATGCTTTTGTGAGAAACGCACATGTGTTACTCTGAAATGAGAAGCGTCTGTTTGGGATATGTCAAAGTATGGTTTAAAAGTGAGAACAGTGTTCTTTTTCTCTGTAGAAGCTTTACTTTGAAAGATAATCACGTTCTTTGAAAGTGTATGAATTTCATGAAATGCTTTTGTGAGAAACGCACGTGTGTTACTCTGAAAAGAGAAGCGTCTGTTTGGGATATGTCAAAGTATGGTTAAAAGTGAGAACAGTGTTCCTTTTCTCTGAGGAAGCTTTACTTTGAAAGATAATCACGTTCTTTGAGAGTGTATGAATTTCATGAAATGCTTTTGTGAGAAACGCACATGTGTTACTCTGAAATGAGAAGAGTCTGTTTGGGATATGTCAAAGTATGGTTAAAAGTGAGAACAGTGTTCCTTTTCTCTGTAGAAGCTTTACTTTGAAAGATAATCACGTTCTTTGAAAGTGTATGGATTTCATGAAATGCTTTTGTGAGAAACGCACATGTGTTACTCTGAAATGAGAAGCGTCTGTTTGGTATATGTCAAAGTATGGTTAAAAGTGAGAACAGTGTTCCTTTTCTCTGTAGAAGCTTTACTTTGAAAGATAATCACGTTCTTTGGGAGTGTATGAATTTCATGAAATGCTTTTGTGAGAAACGCACATGTGTTACTCTGAAATGAGAAGCGTCTGTTTGGGATATGTCAAAGTATGGTTAAAAGTGAGAACAGTGTTCGTTTTCTCTGTAGAAGCTTTACTTTGAAAGATAATCACGTTCTTTGAAAGCAAAAGAATTTAATGAAATGCTTTTGTGAGAAACGCACATGTGTTACTCTGAAATGAGAAGCGTCTGTTTGGGATATGTCAAAGTATGGTTAAAAGTGAGAACAGTGTTCCTTTTCTCTGTAGAAGCTTTACTTTGAAAGATAATCACGTTCTTTGAAAGTGTATGAATTTCATGAAATGCTTTTGTGAGAAACGCACATGTGTTACTCTGAAATGAGAAGCGTCTGTTTGGGATATGTCAAAGTATGGTTTAAAGTGAGAACAGTGTTCCTTTTCTCTGTAGAAGCTTTACTTTGAAAGATAATCACGTTCTTTGAAAGTGTATTAATTTCATGAAATGCTTTTGTGAGAAACGCACGTGTGTTACTCTGAAAAGAGAAGCGACTGTTTGGGATATTTCAAAGTATGGTTAAACGTGAGAACAGTGTTCCTTTTCTCTGTAGAAGCTTTACTTTGAAAGATAATCACGTTCTTTGAAAGTGTATGAATTTCATGAAATGCTTTTGTGAGAAACGCAAATGTGTTACTCTGAAATGAGAAGCGTCTGTTTGGGATATGTCAAAGTATGGTTAAAAGTGAGAACAGTGTTCGTTTTCTCTGTAGAAGCTTTACTTTGAAAGATAATCACGTTCTTTGAAAGCAAAAGAATTTAATGAAATGCTTTTGTGAGAAACGCACATGTGTTACTCTGAAATGAGAAGCGTCTGTTTGGGATATGTCAAAGTATGGTTAAAAGTGAGAACAGTGTTCCTTTTCTCTGTAGAAGCTTTACTTTGAAAGATAATCACGTTCTTTGAAAGTGTATGAATTTCATGAAGTGCTTTTGTGAGAAACGCACATGTGTTACTCTGAAATGAGAAGCATCTGTTTGGGATATGTCAAAGTATGGTTAAAAGTGAGAACAGTGTTCGTTTTCTCTGTAGAAGCTTTACTTTGAAAGATAATCACGTTCTTTGAAAGTGTATGAATTTCATGAAATGCTTTTGTGAGAAACGCACATGTGTTACTCTGAAATGAGAAGCGACTGTTTGGGATATGTCAATGTATGGTTAAAAGTGAGAACAGTGTTCCTTTTCTCTGTAGAAGCTTTACTTTGAAAGATAATCACGTTCTTTGAAAGTGTATGAATTTCATGAAATGCTTTTGTGAGAAACGCACATGTGTTACTCTGAAATGAGAAGCGTCTGTTTGGGATATGTCAAAGTATGGTTAAAAGTGAGAACAGTGTTCCTTTTCTCTGTAGAAGCTTTACTTTGAAAGGTAATCACATTCTTTGAAAGTGTATTAATTTCATGAAATGCTTTTGTGAGAAACGCACGTGTGTTACTCTGAAAAGAGAAGCGTCTGTTTGGGATATTTCAAAGTATGGTTAAACGTGAGAACAGTGTTCCTTTTCTCTGTAGAAGCTTTACTTTGAAAGATAATCACGTTCTTTGAAAGTGTATGAATTTCATGAAATGCTTTTGTGAGAAACGCAAATGTGTTACTCTGAAATGAGAAGCGTCTGTTTGGGATATGTCAAAGTATGGTTAAAAGTGAGAACAGTGTTCGTTTTCTCTGTAGAAGCTTTATTTTGAAAGATAATCACGTTCTTTGAAAGTGTATGAATTTCATGAAATGCTTTTGTGAGAAACGCACATGTGTTACTCTGAAATGAGAAGCGTCTGTTTGGGATATGTCAAAGTATGGTTAAAAGTGAGAACAGTGTTCCTTTTCTCTGTAGAAGCTTTACTTTGAAAGATAATCACGTTCTTTGAAAGTGTATTAATTTCATGAAATGCTTTTGTGAGAAACGCACGTGTGTTACTCTGAAAAGAGAAGCGTCTGTTTGGGATATTTCAAAGTATGGTTAAAAGTGAGAACAGTGTTCCTTTTCTCTGTAGAAGCTTTACTTTGAAAGATAATCACGTTCTTTGAAAGTGTATGAATTTCATGAAATGCTTTTGTGAGAAACGCAAATGTGTTACTCTGAAATGAGAAGCGTCTGTTTGGGATATGTCAAAGTATGGTTAAAAGTGAGAACAGTGTTCCTTTTCTCTGTAGAAGCTTTACTTTGAAAGATAATCACGTTCTTTGAAAGTGTATGAATTTCATGAAATGCTTTTGTGAGAAACGCACATGTGTTACTCTGAAATGAGAAGCGTCTGTTTGGGATATGTCAAAGTATGGTTAAAAGTGAGAACAGTGTTCCTTTTCTCTGTAGAAGCTTTACTTTGAAAGATAATCACGTTCTTTGAAAGTGTATGAATTTCATGAAATGCTTTTGTGAGAAACGCACATGTGTTACTCTGAAATGAGAAGCGTCTGTTTGGGATATGTCAAAGTATGGTTAAAAGTGAGAACAGTGTTCCTTTTCTCTGTAGAAGCTTTACTTTGAAAGATAATCACGTTCTTTGAAAGTGTATGAATTTCATGAAATGCTTTTGTGAGAAACGCACATGTGTTACTCTGAAATGAGAAGCGTCTGTTTGGGATATGTCAAAGTATGGTTAAAAGTGAGAACAGTGTTCCTTTTCTCTGTAGAAGCTTTACTTTGAAAGATAATCACGTTCTTTGAAAGTGTATGAATTTCATGAAATGCTTTTGTGAGAAACGCACATGTGTTACTCTGAAATGAGAAGCGTCTGTTTGGGATATGTCAAAGTATGGTTAAAAGTGAGAACAGTGTTCCTTTTCTCTGTAGAAGCTTTACTTTGAAAGATAATCACGTTCTTTGAAAGTGTATGAATTTCATGAAATGCTTTTGTGAGAAACGCACATGTGTTACTCTGAAATGAGAAGCGTCTGTTTGGGATATGTCAAAGTATGGTTAAAAGTGAGAACAGTGTTCCTTTTCTCTGTAGAAGCTTTACTTTGAAAGATAATCACGTTCTTTGAAAGTGTATGAATTTCATGAAATGCTTTTGTGAGAAACGCACATGTGTTACTCTGAAATGAGAAGCGTCTGTTTGGGATATGTCAAAGTATGGTTAAAAGTGAGAACAGTGTTCCTTTTCTCTGTAGAAGCTTTACTTTGAAAGATAATCACGTTCTTTGAAAGTGTATGAATTTCATGAAATGCTTTTGTGAGAAACGCACATGTGTTACTCTGAAATGAGAAGCGTCTGTTTGGGATATGTCAAAGTATGGTTAAAAGTGAGAACAGTGTTCCTTTTCTCTGTAGAAGCTTTACTTTGAAAGATAATCACGTTCTTTGAAAGTGTATGAATTTCATGAAATGCTTTTGTGAGAAACGCACATGTGTTACTCTGAAATGAGAAGCGTCTGTTTGGGATATGTCAAAGTATGGTTAAAAGTGAGAACAGTGTTCCTTTTCTCTGTAGAAGCTTTACTTTGAAAGATAATCACGTTCTTTGAAAGTGAGAATTTCATGAAATGCTTTTGTGAGAAACGCACATGTGTTACTCTGAAATGAGAAGCGTCTGTTTGGGATATGTCAAAGTATGGTTAAAAGTGAGAACAGTGTTCCTTTTCTCTGTAGAAGCTTTACTTTGAAAGATAATCACGTTCTTTGAAAGTGTATGAATTTCATGAAATGCTTTTGTGAGAAACGCACATGTGTTACTCTGAAATGAGAAGCGTCTGTTTGGGATATGTCAAAGTATGGTTAAAAGTGAGAACAGTGTTCCTTTTCTCTGTAGAAGCTTTACTTTGAAAGATAATCACGTTCTTTGAAAGTGTATGAATTTCATGAAATGCTTTTGTGAGAAACGCACATGTGTTACTCTGAAATGAGAAGCGTCTGTTTGGGATATGTCAAAGTATGGTTAAAAGTGAGAACAGTGTTCCTTTTCTCTGTAGAAGCTTTACTTTGAAAGATAATCACGTTCTTTGAAAGTGTATTAATTTCATGAAATGCTTTTGTGAGAAACGCACGTGTGTTACTCTGAAAAGAGAAGCGTCTGTTTGGGATATTTCAAAGTATGGTTAAAAGCGTGAGAACAGTGTTCCTTTTCTCTGTAGAAGCTTTACTTTGAAAGATAATCACGTTCTTTGAAAGTGTATGAATTTCATGAAATGCTTTTGTGAGAAACGCACATGTGTTACTCTGAAATGAGAAGCGTCTGTTTGGGATATGTCAAAGTATGGTTAAAAGTGAGAACAGTGTTCGTTTTCTCTGTAGAAGCTTTACTTTGAAAGATAATCACGTTCTTTGAAAGTGTAAGAATTTCATGAAATGCTTTTGTGAGAAACGCACATGTGTTACTCTGAAATGAGAAGCGTCTGTTTGGGATATGTCAAAGTATGGTTAAAAGTGAGAACAGTGTTCCTTTTCTCTGTAGAAGCTTTACTTTGAAAGATAATCACGTTCTTTGAAAGTGTATGAATTTCATGAAATGCTTTTGTGAGAAACGCACATGTGTTACTCTGAAATGAGAAGCGTCTGTTTGGGATATGTCAAAGTATGGTTAAAAGTGAGAACAGTGTTCCTTTTCTCTGTAGAAGCTTTACTTTGAAAGATAATCACGTTCTTTGAAAGTGTATGAATTTCATGAAATGCTTTTGTGAGAAACGCACATGTGTTACTCTGAAATGAGAAGCGTCTGTTTGGGATATGTCAAAGTATGGTTAAAAGTGAGAACAGTGTTCCTTTTCTCTGTAGAAGCTTTACTTTGAAAGATAATCACGTTCTTTGAAAGTGTATGAATTTCATGAAATGCTTTTGTGAGAAACGCACATGTGTTACTCTGAAATGAGAAGCGTCTGTTTGGGATATGTCAAAGTATGGTTAAAAGTGAGAACAGTGTTCCTTTTCTCTGTAGAAGCTTTACTTTGAAAGATAATCACGTTCTTTGAAAGTGTATGAATTTCATGAAATGCTTTTGTGAGAAACGCACATGTGTTACTCTGAAATGAGAAGCGTCTGTTTGGGATATGTCAAAGTATGGTTAAAAGTGAGAACAGTGTTCCTTTTCTCTGTAGAAGCTTTACTTTGAAAGATAATCACGTTCTTTGAAAGTGTATGAATTTCATGAAATGCTTTTGTGAGAAACGCACATGTGTTACTCTGAAATGAGAAGCGTCTGTTTGGGATATGTCAAAGTATGGTTAAAAGTGAGAACAGTGTTCCTTTTCTCTGTAGAAGCTTTACTTTGAAAGATAATCACGTTCTTTGAAAGTGTATGAATTTCATGAAATGCTTTTGTGAGAAACGCACATGTGTTACTCTGAAATGAGAAGCGTCTGTTTGGGATATGTCAAAGTATGGTTAAAAGTGAGAACAGTGTTCCTTTTCTCTGTAGAAGCTTTACTTTGAAAGATAATCACGTTCTTTGAAAGTGTATGAATTTCATGAAATGCTTTTGTGAGAAACGCACATGTGTTACTCTGAAATGAGAAGCGTCTGTTTGGGATATGTCAAAGTATGGTTAAAAGTGAGAACAGTGTTCCTTTTCTCTGTAGAAGCTTTACTTTGAAAGATAATCACGTTCTTTGAAAGTGTATGAATTTCATGAAATGCTTTTGTGAGAAACGCACATGTGTTACTCTGAAATGAGAAGCGTCTGTTTGGGATATGTCAAAGTATGGTTTAAAAGTGAGAACAGTGTTCCTTTTCTCTGTAGAAGCTTTACTTTGAAAGATAATCACGTTCTTTGAAAGTGTATTAATTTCATGAAATGCTTTTGTGAGAAACGCACGTGTGTTACTCTGAAAAGAGAAGCGTCTGTTTGGGATATTTCAAAGTATGGTTAAAAGTGAGAACAGTGTTCCTTTTCTCTGTAGAAGCTTTACTTTGAAAGATAATCACGTTCTTTGAAAGTGTATGAATTTCATGAAATGCTTTTGTGAGAAACGCAAATGTGTTACTCTGAAATGAGAAGCGTCTGTTTGGGATATGTCAAAGTATGGTTAAAAGTGAGAACAGTGTTCGTTTTCTCTGTAGAAGCTTTACTTTGAAAGATAATCACGTTCTTTGAAAGTGTAAGAATTTAATGAAATGCTTTTGTGAGAAACGCACATGTGTTACTCTGAAATGAGAAGCGTCTGTTTGGGATATGTCAAAGTATGGTTAAAAGTGAGAACAGTGTTCCTTTTCTCTGTAGAAGCTTTACTTTGAAAGATAATCACGTTCTTTGAAAGTGTATGAATTTCATGAAATGCTTTTGTGAGAAACGCACATGTGTTACTCTGAAATGAGAAGCATCTGTTTGGGATATGTCAAAGTATGGTTAAAAGTGAGAACAGTGTTCGTTTTCTCTGTAGAAGCTTTACTTTGAAAGATAATCACGTTCTTTGAAAGTGTATGAATTTCATGAAATGCTTTTGTGAGAAACGCACATGTGTTACTCTGAAATGAGAAGCGTCTGTTTGGGATATGTCAATGTATGATTAAAAGTGAGAACAGTGTTCCTTTTCTCTGTAGAAGCTTTACTTTGAAAGGTAATCACGTTCTTTGAAAGTGTATGAATTTCATGAAATGCTTTTGTGAGAAACGCACATGTGTTACTCTGAAATGAGAAGCGTCTGTTTGGGATATGTCAAAGTATGGTTAAAAGTGAGAACAGTGTTCCTTTTCTCTGTAGAAGCTTTACTTTGAAAGGTAATCACATTCTTTGAAAGTGTATTAATTTCATGAAATGCTTTTGTGAGAAACGCACGTGTGTTACTCTGAAAAGAGAAGCGTCTGTTTGGGATATTTCAAAGTATGGTTAAACGTGAGAACAGTGTTCCTTTTCTCTGTAGAAGCTTTACTTTGAAAGATAATCACGTTCTTTGAAAGTGTATGAATTTCATGAAATGCTTTTGTGAGAAACGCAAATGTGTTACTCTGAAATGAGAAGCGTCTGTTTGGGATATGTCAAAGTATGGTTAAAAGTGAGAACAGTGTTCGTTTTCTCTGTAGAAGCTTTACTTTGAAAGATAATCACGTTCTTTGAAAGTGTATGAATTTCATGAAATGCTTTTGTGAGAAACGCACATGTGTTACTCTGAAATGAGAAGCGTCTGTTTGGGATATGTCAAAGTATGGTTAAAAGTGAGAACAGTGTTCCTTTTCTCTGTAGAAGCTTTACTTTGAAAGATAATCACGTTCTTTGAAAGTGTATTAATTTCATGAAATGCTTTTGTGAGAAACGCACGTGTGTTACTCTGAAAAGAGAAGCGTCTGTTTGGGATATGTCAAAGTATGGTTAAAAGTGAGAACAGTGTTCCTTTTCTCTGTAGAAGCTTTACTTTGAAAGATAATCACGTTCTTTGAAAGTGTATGAATTTCATGAAATGCTTTTGTGAGAAACGCAAATGTGTTACTCTGAAATGACGTCTGTTTGGGATATGTCAAAGTATGGTTAAAAGTGAGAACAGTGTTCCTTTTCTCTGTAGAAGCTTTACTTTGAAAGATAATCACGTTCTTTGAAAGTGTATGAATTTCATGAAATGCTTTTGTGAGAAACGCACATGTGTTACTCTGAAATGAGAAGCGTCTGTTTGGGATATGTCAAAGTATGGTTAAAAGTGAGAACAGTGTTCCTTTTCTCTGTAGAAGCTTTACTTTGAAAGATAATCACGTTCTTTGAAAGTGTATGAATTTCATGAAATGCTTTTGTGAGAAACGCAACGTGTGTTACTCTGAAATGAGAAGCGTCTGTTTGGGATATGTCAAAGTATGGTTAAAAGTGAGAACAGTGTTCCTTTTCTCTGTAGAAGCTTTACTTTGAAAGATAATCACGTTCTTTGAAAGTGTATGAATTTCATGAAATGCTTTTGTGAGAAACGCACATGTGTTACTCTGAAATGAGAAGCGTCTGTTTGGGATATGTCAAAGTATGGTTAAAAGTGAGAACAGTGTTCCTTTTCTCTGTAGAAGCTTTACTTTGAAAGATAATCACGTTCTTTGAAAGTGTATGAATTTCATGAAATGCTTTTGTGAGAAACGCACATGTGTTACTCTGAAATGAGAAGCGTCTGTTTGGGATATGTCAAAGTATGGTTAAAAGTGAGAACAGTGTTCCTTTTCTCTGTAGAAGCTTTACTTTGAAAGATAATCACGTTCTTTGAAAGTGTATGAATTTCATGAAATGCTTTTGTGAGAAACGCACATGTGTTACTCTGAAATGAGAAGCGTCTGTTTGGGATATGTCAAAGTATGGTTAAAAGTGAGAACAGTGTTCCTTTTCTCTGTAGAAGCTTTACTTTGAAAGATAATCACGTTCTTTGAAAGTGTATGAATTTCATGAAATGCTTTTGTGAGAAACGCACATGTGTTACTCTGAAATGAGAAGCGTCTGTTTGGGATATGTCAAAGTATGGTTAAAAGTGAGAACAGTGTTCCTTTTCTCTGTAGAAGCTTTACTTTGAAAGATAATCACGTTCTTTGAAAGTGTATGAATTTCATGAAATGCTTTTGTGAGAAACGCACATGTGTTACTCTGAAATGAGAAGCGTCTGTTTGGGATATGTCAAAGTATGGTTAAAAGTGAGAACAGTGTTCCTTTTCTCTGTAGAAGCTTTACTTTGAAAGATAATCACGTTCTTTGAAAGTGTATGAATTTCATGAAATGCTTTTGTGAGAAACGCACATGTGTTACTCTGAAATGAGAAGCGTCTGTTTGGGATATGTCAAAGTATGGTTAAAAGTGAGAACAGTGTTCCTTTTCTCTGTAGAAGCTTTACTTTGAAAGATAATCACGTTCTTTGAAAGTGTATGAATTTCATGAAATGCTTTTGTGAGAAACGCACATGTGTTACTCTGAAATGAGAAGCGTCTGTTTGGGATATGTCAAAGTATGGTTAAAAGTGAGAACAGTGTTCCTTTTCTCTGTAGAAGCTTTACTTTGAAAGATAATCACGTTCTTTGAAAGTGAATGAATTTCATGAAATGCTTTTGTGAGAAACGACATGTGTTACTCTGAAATGAGAAGCGTCTGTTTGGGATATGTCAAAGTATGGTTAAAAGTGAGAACAGTGTTCCTTTTCTCTGTAGAAGCTTTACTTTGAAAGATAATCACGTTCTTTGAAAGTGTATGAATTTCATGAAATGCTTTTGTGAGAAACGCACATGTGTTACTCTGAAATGAGAAGCGTCTGTTTGGGATATGTCAAAGTATGGTTAAAAGTGAGAACAGTGTTCCTTTTCTCTGTAGAAGCTTTACTTTGAAAGATAATCACGTTCTTTGAAAGTGTATGAATTTCATGAAATGCTTTTGTGAGAAACGCACATGTGTTACTCTGAAATGAGAAGCGTCTGTTTGGGATATGTCAAAGTATGGTTAAAAGTGAGAACAGTGTTCCTTTTCTCTGTAGAAGCTTTACTTTGAAAGATAATCACGTTCTTTGAAAGTGTATGAATTTCATGAAATGCTTTTGTGAGAAACGCACATGTGTTACTCTGAAATGAGAAGCGTCTGTTTGGGATATGTCAAAGTATGGTTAAAAGTGAGAACAGTGTTCCTTTTCTCTGTAGAAGCTTTACTTTGAAAGATAATCACGTTCTTTGAAAGTGTATGAATTTCATGAAATGCTTTTGTGAGAAACGCACATGTGTTACTCTGAAATAAAGCGCTGTTTGGGATATGTCAAATATTAAATGTTTTTTTTTTTTTTAATTTTTTTTTAAAATAATCCGTTCTTTGAAAGAAAGAATTTCATGAAATCTTTTGGAAAGCACATGTGTTACTCTGAAATGAGAAGCGTCTGTTTGGGATATGTCAAAGTATGGTTAAAAGTGAGAACAGTGTTCCTTTTCTCTGTAGAAGCTTTACTTTGAATGAAAGATAATCACGTTCTTTGAAAGTGTATGAATTTCATGAAATGCTTTTGTGAGAAACGCACATGTGTTACTCTGAAATGAGAAGCGTCTGTTTGGGATATGTCAAAGTATGGTTAAAAGTGAGAACAGTGTTCCTTTTCTCTGTAGAAGCTTTACTTTGAAAGATAATCACGTTCTTTGAAAGTGTATGAATTTCATGAAATGCTTTTGTGAGAAACGCACATGTGTTACTCTGAAATGAGAAGCGTCTGTTTGGGATATGTCAAAGTATGGTTAAAAGTGAGAACAGTGTTCCTTTTCTCTGTAGAAGCTTTACTTTGAAAGATAATCACGTTCTTTGAAAGTGTATGAATTTCATGAAATGCTTTTGTGAGAAACGCACATGTGTTACTCTGAAATGAGAAGCGTCTGTTTGGGATATGTCAAAGTATGGTTAAAAGTGAGAACAGTGTTCCTTTTCTCTGTAGAAGCTTTACTTTGAAAGATAATCACGTTCTTTGAAAGTGTATGAATTTCATGAAATGCTTTTGTGAGAAACGCACATGTGTTACTCTGAAATGAGAAGCGTCTGTTTGGGATATGTCAAAGTATGGTTAAAAGTGAGAACAGTGTTCCTTTTCTCTGTAGAAGCTTTACTTTGAAAGATAATCACGTTCTTTGAAAGTGTATGAATTTCATGAAATGCTTTTGTGAGAAACGCACATGTGTTACTCTGAAATGAGAAGCGTCTGTTTGGGATATGTCAAAGTATGGTTAAAAGTGAGAACAGTGTTCCTTTTCTCTGTAGAAGCTTTACTTTGAAAGATAATCACGTTCTTTGAAAGTGTATGAATTTCATGAAATGCTTTTGTGAGAAACGACATGTGTTACTCTGAAATGAGAAGCGTCTGTTTGGGATATGTCAAAGTATGGTTAAAAGTGAGAACAGTGTTCCTTTTCTCTGTAGAAGCTTTACTTTGAAAGATAATCACGTTCTTTGAAAGTGTATGAATTTCATGAAATGCTTTTGTGAGAAACGCACATGTGTTACTCTGAAATGAGAAGCGTCTGTTTGGGATATGTCAAAGTATGGTTAAAAGTGAGAACAGTGTTCCTTTTCTCTGTAGAAGCTTTACTTTGAAAGATAATCACGTTCTTTGAAAGTGTATGAATTTCATGAAATGCTTTTGTGAGAACGCACATGTGTTACTCTGAAATGAGAAGCGTCTGTTTGGGATATGTCAAAGTATGGTTAAAAGTGAGAACAGTGTTCCTTTTCTCTGTAGAAGCTTTACTTTGAAAGATAATCACGTTCTTTGAAAGTGTATGAATTTCATGAAATGCTTTTGTGAGAAACGCACATGTGTTACTCTGAAATGAGAAGCGTCTGTTTGGGATATGTCAAAGTATGGTTAAAAGTGAGAACAGTGTTCCTTTTCTCTGTAGAAGCTTTACTTTGAAAGATAATCACGTTCTTTGAAAGTGTATGAATTTCATGAAATGCTTTTGTGAGAACGCACATGTGTTACTCTGAAATGAGAAGCGTCTGTTTGGGATATGTCAAAGTATGGTTAAAAGTGAGAACAGTGTTCCTTTTCTCTGTAGAAGCTTTACTTTGAAAGATAATCACGTTCTTTGAAAGTGTATGAATTTCATGAAATGCTTTTGTGAGAAACGCACATGTGTTACTCTGAAATGAGAAGCGTCTGTTTGGGATATGTCAAAGTATGGTTAAAAGTGAGAACAGTGTTCCTTTTCTCTGTAGAAGCTTTACTTTGAAAGATAATCACGTTCTTTGAAAGTGAATGAATTTCATGAAATGCTTTTGTGAGAAACGCACATGTGTTACTCTGAAATGAGAAGCGTCTGTTTGGGATATGTCAAAGTATGGTTAAAAGTGAGAACAGTGTTCCTTTTCTCTGTAGAAGCTTTACTTTGAAAGATAATCACGTTCTTTGAAAGTGTATGAATTTCATGAAATGCTTTTGTGAGAAACGCACATGTGTTACTCTGAAATGAGAAGCGTCTGTTTGGGATATGTCAAAGTATGGTTAAAAGTGAGAACAGTGTTCCTTTTCTCTGTAGAAGCTTTACTTTGAAAGATAATCACGTTCTTTGAAAGTGAGTGAATTTCATGAAATGCTTTTGTGAGAAACGCACATGTGTTACTCTGAAATGAGAAGCGTCTGTTTGGGATATGTCAAAGTATGGTTAAAAGTGAGAACAGTGTTCCTTTTCTCTGTAGAAGCTTTACTTTGAAAGATAATCACGTTCTTTGAAAGTGTATGAATTTCATGAAATGCTTTTGTGAGAAACGCACATGTGTTACTCTGAAATGAGAAGCGTCTGTTTGGGATATGTCAAAGTATGGTTAAAAGTGAGAACAGTGTTCCTTTTCTCTGTAGAAGCTTTACTTTGAAAGATAATCACGTTCTTTGAAAGTGAATGAATTTCATGAAATGCTTTTGTGAGAAACGCACATGTGTTACTCTGAAATGAGAAGCGTCTGTTTGGGATATGTCAAAGTATGGTTAAAAGTGAGAACAGTGTTCCTTTTCTCTGTAGAAGCTTTACTTTGAAAGATAATCACGATCATTTGAAAGTCAGTGAATTTCATGAAATGCTTTTGTGAGAAACGCACATGTGTTACTCTGAAATGAGAAGCGTCTGTTTGGGATATGTCAAAGTATGGTTAAAAGTGAGAACAGTGTTCCTTTTCTCTGTAGAAGCTTTACTTTGAAAGATAATCACGATCCTTTGAAAGTCAGTGAATTTCATGAAATGCTTTTGTGAGAAACACATGTGTTACTCTGAAATGAGAAGCGTCTGTTTGGGATATGTCAAAGTATGGTTAAAAGTGAGAACAGTGTTCCTTTTCTCTGTAGAAGCTTTACTTTGAAAGATAATCACGATCATTTGAAAGTCAGTGAATTTCATGAAATGCTTTTGTGAGAAACGCACATGTGTTACTCTGAAATGAGAAGCGTCTGTTTGGGATATGTCAAAGTATGGTTAAAAGTGAGAACAGTGTTCCTTTTCTCTGTAGAAGCTTTACTTTGAAAGATAATCACGTTCTTTGAAAGTCAGTGAATTTCATGAAATGCTTTTGTGAGAAGCGCACATGTGTTACTCTGAAATGAGAAGCGTCTGTTTGGGATATGTCAAAGTATGGTTAAAAGTGAGAACAGTGTTCCTTTTCTCTGTAGAAGCTTTACTTTGAAAGATAATCACGTTCATTTGAAAGTGTGTGAATTTCATGAAATGCTTTTGTGAGAAACGCACATGTGTTACTCTGAAATGAGAAGCGTCTGTTTGGGATATGTCAAAGTATGGTTAAAAGTGAGAACAGTGTTCCTTTTCTCTGTAGAAGCTTTACTTTGAAAGATAATCACGTTCATTTGAAAGTCAGTGAATTTCATGAAATGCTTTTGTGAAAGCACATGTGTTACTCTGAAATGAGAAGCGTCTGTTTGGGATATGTCAAAGTATGGTTAAAAGTGAGAACAGTGTTCCTTTTCTCTGTAGAAGCTTTACTTTGAAAGATAATCACGATCATTTGAAAGTCAGTGAATTTCATGAAATGCTTTTGTGAAAACGCACATGTGTTACTCTGAAATGAGAAGCGTCTGTTTGGGATATGTCAAAGTATGGTTAAAAGTGAGAACAGTGTTCCTTTTCTCTGTAGAAGCTTTACTTTGAAAGATAATCACGATCATTTGAAAGTCAGTGAATTTCATGAAATGCTTTTGTGAAAGCGCACATGTGTTACTCTGAAATGAGAAGCGTCTGTTTGGGATATGTCAAAGTATGGTTAAAAGTGAGAACAGTGTTCCTTTTCTCTGTAGAAGCTTTACTTTGAAAGATAATCACGTTCATTTGAAAGTCAGTGAATTTCATGAAATGCTTTTGTGAAAGCACATGTGTTACTCTGAAATGAGAAGCGTCTGTTTGGGATATGTCAAAGTATGGTTAAAAGTGAGAACAGTGTTCCTTTTCTCTGTAGAAGCTTTACTTTGAAAGATAATCACGTTCATTTGAAAGTCAGTGAATTTCATGAAATGCTTTTGTGAGAAACGCACATGTGTTACTCTGAAATGAGAAGCGTCTGTTTGGGATATGTCAAAGTATGGTTAAAAGTGAGAACAGTGTTCCTTTTCTCTGTAGAAGCTTTACTTTGAAAGATAATCACGTTCATTTGAAAGTCAGTGAATTTCATGAAATGCTTTTGTGAGAAACGCACATGTGTTACTCTGAAATGAGAAGCGTCTGTTTGGGATATGTCAAAGTATGGTTAAAAGTGAGAACAGTGTTCCTTTTCTCTGTAGAAGCTTTACTTTGAAAGATAATCACGTTCATTTGAAAGTCAGTGAATTTCATGAAATGCTTTTGTGAGAAACGCACATGTGTTACTCTGAAATGAGAAGCGTCTGTTTGGGATATGTCAAAGTATGGTTAAAAGTGAGAACAGTGTTCCTTTTCTCTGTAGAAGCTTTACTTTGAAAGATAATCACGATCATTTGAAAGTCAGTGAATTTCATGAAATGCTTTTGTGAGAAACGCACATGTGTTACTCTGAAATGAGAAGCGTCTGTTTGGGATATGTCAAAGTATGGTTAAAAGTGAGAACAGTGTTCCTTTTCTCTGTAGAAGCTTTACTTTGAAAGATAATCACGTTCATTTGAAAGTCAGTGAATTTCATGAAATGCTTTTGTGAGAAACACATGTGTTACTCTGAAATGAGAAGCGTCTGTTTGGGATATGTCAAAGTATGGTTAAAAGTGAGAACAGTGTTCCTTTTCTCTGTAGAAGCTTTACTTTGAAAGATAATCACGTTCATTTGAAAGTGTGTGAATTTCATGAAATGCTTTTGTGAAAGCACATGTGTTACTCTGAAATGAGAAGCGTCTGTTTGGGATATGTCAAAGTATGGTTAAAAGTGAGAACAGTGTTCCTTTTCTCTGTAGAAGCTTTACTTTGAAAGATAATCACGATCATTTGAAAGTCAGTGAATTTCATGAAATGCTTTTGTGAAAGCGCACATGTGTTACTCTGAAATGAGAAGCGTCTGTTTGGGATATGTCAAAGTATGGTTAAAAGTGAGAACAGTGTTCCTTTTCTCTGTAGAAGCTTTACTTTGAAAGATAATCACGATCATTTGAAAGTCAGTGAATTTCATGAAATGCTTTTGTGAGAACGCACATGTGTTACTCTGAAATGAGAAGCGTCTGTTTGGGATATGTCAAAGTATGGTTAAAAGTGAGAACAGTGTTCCTTTTCTCTGTAGAAGCTTTACTTTGAAAGATAATCACGATCATTTGAAAGTCAGTGAATTTCATGAAATGCTTTTGTGAGAAGCGCACATGTGTTACTCTGAAATGAGAAGCGTCTGTTTGGGATATGTCAAAGTATGGTTAAAAGTGAGAACAGTGTTCCTTTTCTCTGTAGAAGCTTTACTTTGAAAGATAATCACGTTCATTTGAAAGTCAGTGAATTTCATGAAATGCTTTTGTGAAAGCACATGTGTTACTCTGAAATGAGAAGCGTCTGTTTGGGATATGTCAAAGTATGGTTAAAAGTGAGAACAGTGTTCCTTTTCTCTGTAGAAGCTTTACTTTGAAAGATAATCACGATCATTTGAAAGTCAGTGAATTTCATGAAATGCTTTTGTGAAAGCGCACATGTGTTACTCTGAAATGAGAAGCGTCTGTTTGGGATATGTCAAAGTATGGTTAAAAGTGAGAACAGTGTTCCTTTTCTCTGTAGAAGCTTTACTTTGAAAGATAATCACGATCATTTGAAAGTCAGTGAATTTCATGAAATGCTTTTGTGAGAAACGCACATGTGTTACTCTGAAATGAGAAGCGTCTGTTTGGGATATGTCAAAGTATGGTTAAAAGTGAGAACAGTGTTCCTTTTCTCTGTAGAAGCTTTACTTTGAAAGATAATCACGATCATTTGAAAGTCAGTGAATTTCATGAAATGCTTTTGTGAAAGCACACATGTGTTACTCTGAAATGAGAAGCGTCTGTTTGGGATATGTCAAAGTATGGTTAAAAGTGAGAACAGTGTTCCTTTTCTCTGTAGAAGCTTTACTTTGAAAGATAATCACGTTCTTTGAAAGTCAGTGAATTTCATGAAATGCTTTTGTGAGAAGCGCACATGTGTTACTCTGAAATGAGAAGCGTCTGTTTGGGATATGTCAAAGTATGGTTAAAAGTGAGAACAGTGTTCCTTTTCTCTGTAGAAGCTTTACTTTGAAAGATAATCACGATCATTTGAAAGTCAGTGAATTTCATGAAATGCTTTTGTGAGAAACGCACATGTGTTACTCTGAAATGAGAAGCGTCTGTTTGGGATATGTCAAAGTATGGTTAAAAGTGAGAACAGTGTTCCTTTTCTCTGTAGAAGCTTTACTTTGAAAGATAATCACGTTCATTTGAAAGTCAGTGAATTTCATGAAATGCTTTTGTGAAAACGCACATGTGTTACTCTGAAATGAGAAGCGTCTGTTTGGGATATGTCAAAGTATGGTTAAAAGTGAGAACAGTGTTCCTTTTCTCTGTAGAAGCTTTACTTTGAAAGATAATCACGATCATTTGAAAGTCAGTGAATTTCATGAAATGCTTTTGTGAGAAACGCACATGTGTTACTCTGAAATGAGAAGCGTCTGTTTGGGATATGTCAAAGTATGGTTAAAAGTGAGAACAGTGTTCCTTTTCTCTGTAGAAGCTTTACTTTGAAAGATAATCACGATCATTTGAAAGTCAGTGAATTTCATGAAATGCTTTTGTGAGAAGCACATGTGTTACTCTGAAATGAGAAGCGTCTGTTTGGGATATGTCAAAGTATGGTTAAAAGTGAGAACAGTGTTCCTTTTCTCTGTAGAAGCTTTACTTTGAAAGATAATCACGATCATTTGAAAGTCAGTGAATTTCATGAAATGCTTTTGTGAAAGCGCACATGTGTTACTCTGAAATGAGAAGCGTCTGTTTGGGATATGTCAAAGTATGGTTAAAAGTGAGAACAGTGTTCCTTTTCTCTGTAGAAGCTTTACTTTGAAAGATAATCACGATCATTTGAAAGTCAGTGAATTTCATGAAATGCTTTTGTGAGAAACACATGTGTTACTCTGAAATGAGAAGCGTCTGTTTGGGATATGTCAAAGTATGGTTAAAAGTGAGAACAGTGTTCCTTTTCTCTGTAGAAGCTTTACTTTGAAAGATAATCACGATCATTTGAAAGTCAGTGAATTTCATGAAATGCTTTTGTGAGAAGCGCACATGTGTTACTCTGAAATGAGAAGCGTCTGTTTGGGATATGTCAAAGTATGGTTAAAAGTGAGAACAGTGTTCCTTTTCTCTGTAGAAGCTTTACTTTGAAAGATAATCACGATCATTTGAAAGTCAGTGAATTTCATGAAATGCTTTTGTGAAAGCACATGTGTTACTCTGAAATGAGAAGCGTCTGTTTGGGATATGTCAAAGTATGGTTAAAAGTGAGAACAGTGTTCCTTTTCTCTGTAGAAGCTTTACTTTGAAAGATAATCACGATCATTTGAAAGTCAGTGAATTTCATGAAATGCTTTTGTGAAAGCACACATGTGTTACTCTGAAATGAGAAGCGTCTGTTTGGGATATGTCAAAGTATGGTTAAAAGTGAGAACAGTGTTCCTTTTCTCTGTAGAAGCTTTACTTTGAAAGATAATCACGTTCATTTGAAAGTCAATGAATTTCATGAAATGCTTTTGTGAGAAGCACATGTGTTACTCTGAAATGAGAAGCGTCTGTTTGGGATATGTCAAAGTATGGTTAAAAGTGAGAACAGTGTTCCTTTTCTCTGTAGAAGCTTTACTTTGAAAGATAATCACGATCATTTGAAAGTCAGTGAATTTCATGAAATGCTTTTGTGAGAAAGCACATGTGTTACTCTGAAATGAGAAGCGTCTGTTTGGGATATGTCAAAGTATGGTTAAAAGTGAGAACAGTGTTCCTTTTCTCTGTAGAAGCTTTACTTTGAAAGATAATCACGATCATTTGAAAGTCAGTGAATTTCATGAAATGCTTTTGTGAGAAACGCACATGTGTTACTCTGAAATGAGAAGCGTCTGTTTGGGATATGTCAAAGTATGGTTAAAAGTGAGAACAGTGTTCCTTTTCTCTGTAGAAGCTTTACTTTGAAAGATAATCACGATCATTTGAAAGTCAGTGAATTTCATGAAATGCTTTTGTGAGAAACGCACATGTGTTACTCTGAAATGAGAAGCGTCTGTTTGGGATATGTCAAAGTATGGTTAAAAGTGAGAACAGTGTTCCTTTTCTCTGTAGAAGCTTTACTTTGAAAGATAATCACGATCATTTGAAAGTCAGTGAATTTCATGAAATGCTTTTGTGAGAAACGCACATGTGTTACTCTGAAATGAGAAGCGTCTGTTTGGGATATGTCAAAGTATGGTTAAAAGTGAGAACAGTGTTCCTTTTCTCTGTAGAAGCTTTACTTTGAAAGATAATCACGATCATTTGAAAGTCAGTGAATTTCATGAAATGCTTTTGTGAAACGCACATGTGTTACTCTGAAATGAGAAGCGTCTGTTTGGGATATGTCAAAGTATGGTTAAAAGTGAGAACAGTGTTCCTTTTCTCTGTAGAAGCTTTACTTTGAAAGATAATCACGATCATTTGAAAGTCAGTGAATTTCATGAAATGCTTTTGTGAGAAACGCACATGTGTTACTCTGAAATGAGAAGCGTCTGTTTGGGATATGTCAAAGTATGGTTAAAAGTGAGAACAGTGTTCCTTTTCTCTGTAGAAGCTTTACTTTGAAAGATAATCACGATCATTTGAAAGTCAGTGAATTTCATGAAATGCTTTTGTGAGAAGCGACATGTGTTACTCTGAAATGAGAAGCGTCTGTTTGGGATATGTCAAAGTATGGTTAAAAGTGAGAACAGTGTTCCTTTTCTCTGTAGAAGCTTTACTTTGAAAGATAATCACGATCATTTGAAAGTCAGTGAATTTCATGAAATGCTTTTGTGAGAAACGCACATGTGTTACTCTGAAATGAGAAGCGTCTGTTTGGGATATGTCAAAGTATGGTTAAAAGTGAGAACAGTGTTCCTTTTCTCTGTAGAAGCTTTACTTTGAAAGATAATCACGATCATTTGAAAGTCAGTGAATTTCATGAAATGCTTTTGTGAGAAACGCACATGTGTTACTCTGAAATGAGAAGCGTCTGTTTGGGATATGTCAAAGTATGGTTAAAAGTGAGAACAGTGTTCCTTTTCTCTGTAGAAGCTTTACTTTGAAAGATAATCACGATCATTTGAAAGTCAGTGAATTTCATGAAATGCTTTTGTGAGAAGCGCACATGTGTTACTCTGAAATGAGAAGCGTCTGTTTGGGATATGTCAAAGTATGGTTAAAAGTGAGAACAGTGTTCCTTTTCTCTGTAGAAGCTTTACTTTGAAAGATAATCACGATCATTTGAAAGTCAGTGAATTTCATGAAATGCTTTTGTGAAAGCGCACATGTGTTACTCTGAAATGAGAAGCGTCTGTTTGGGATATGTCAAAGTATGGTTAAAAGTGAGAACAGTGTTCCTTTTCTCTGTAGAAGCTTTACTTTGAAAGATAATCACGATCATTTGAAAGTCAGTGAATTTCATGAAATGCTTTTGTGAGAAACGCACATGTGTTACTCTGAAATGAGAAGCGTCTGTTTGGGATATGTCAAAGTATGGTTAAAAGTGAGAACAGTGTTCCTTTTCTCTGTAGAAGCTTTACTTTGAAAGATAATCACGATCATTTGAAAGTCAGTGAATTTCATGAAATGCTTTTGTGAGAAGCGCACATGTGTTACTCTGAAATGAGAAGCGTCTGTTTGGGATATGTCAAAGTATGGTTAAAAGTGAGAACAGTGTTCCTTTTCTCTGTAGAAGCTTTACTTTGAAAGATAATCACGATCATTTGAAAGTCAGTGAATTTCATGAAATGCTTTTGTGAAAGCGCACATGTGTTACTCTGAAATGAGAAGCGTCTGTTTGGGATATGTCAAAGTATGGTTAAAAGTGAGAACAGTGTTCCTTTTCTCTGTAGAAGCTTTACTTTGAAAGATAATCACGATCATTTGAAAGTCAGTGAATTTCATGAAATGCTTTTGTGAGAAAGCACATGTGTTACTCTGAAATGAGAAGCGTCTGTTTGGGATATGTCAAAGTATGGTTAAAAGTGAGAACAGTGTTCCTTTTCTCTGTAGAAGCTTTACTTTGAAAGATAATCACGATCATTTGAAAGTCAGTGAATTTCATGAAATGCTTTTGTGAGAAACGCACATGTGTTACTCTGAAATGAGAAGCGTCTGTTTGGGATATGTCAAAGTATGGTTAAAAGTGAGAACAGTGTTCCTTTTCTCTGTAGAAGCTTTACTTTGAAAGATAATCACGATCATTTGAAAGTCAGTGAATTTCATGAAATGCTTTTGTGAGAAACGCACATGTGTTACTCTGAAATGAGAAGCGTCTGTTTGGGATATGTCAAAGTATGGTTAAAAGTGAGAACAGTGTTCCTTTTCTCTGTAGAAGCTTTACTTTGAAAGATAATCACGATCATTTGAAAGTCAGTGAATTTCATGAAATGCTTTTGTGAGAAACGCACATGTGTTACTCTGAAATGAGAAGCGTCTGTTTGGGATATGTCAAAGTATGGTTAAAAGTGAGAACAGTGTTCCTTTTCTCTGTAGAAGCTTTACTTTGAAAGATAATCACGATCATTTGAAAGTCAGTGAATTTCATGAAATGCTTTTGTGAGAAACGCACATGTGTTACTCTGAAATGAGAAGCGTCTGTTTGGGATATGTCAAAGTATGGTTAAAAGTGAGAACAGTGTTCCTTTTCTCTGTAGAAGCTTTACTTTGAAAGATAATCACGATCATTTGAAAGTCAGTGAATTTCATGAAATGCTTTTGTGAGAACGCACATGTGTTACTCTGAAATGAGAAGCGTCTGTTTGGGATATGTCAAAGTATGGTTAAAAGTGAGAACAGTGTTCCTTTTCTCTGTAGAAGCTTTACTTTGAAAGATAATCACGATCATTTGAAAGTCAGTGAATTTCATGAAATGCTTTTGTGAGAACGCACATGTGTTACTCTGAAATGAGAAGCGTCTGTTTGGGATATGTCAAAGTATGGTTAAAAGTGAGAACAGTGTTCCTTTTCTCTGTAGAAGCTTTACTTTGAAAGATAATCACGATCATTTGAAAGTCAGTGAATTTCATGAAATGCTTTTGTGAGAAGCGCACATGTGTTACTCTGAAATGAGAAGCGTCTGTTTGGGATATGTCAAAGTATGGTTAAAAGTGAGAACAGTGTTCCTTTTCTCTGTAGAAGCTTTACTTTGAAAGATAATCACGATCATTTGAAAGTCAGTGAATTTCATGAAATGCTTTTGTGAGAAACGCACATGTGTTACTCTGAAATGAGAAGCGTCTGTTTGGGATATGTCAAAGTATGGTTAAAAGTGAGAACAGTGTTCCTTTTCTCTGTAGAAGCTTTACTTTGAAAGATAATCACGATCATTTGAAAGTCAGTGAATTTCATGAAATGCTTTTGTGAGAAGCACATGTGTTACTCTGAAATGAGAAGCGTCTGTTTGGGATATGTCAAAGTATGGTTAAAAGTGAGAACAGTGTTCCTTTTCTCTGTAGAAGCTTTACTTTGAAAGATAATCACGATCATTTGAAAGTCAGTGAATTTCATGAAATGCTTTTGTGAGAAACGCACATGTGTTACTCTGAAATGAGAAGCGTCTGTTTGGGATATGTCAAAGTATGGTTAAAAGTGAGAACAGTGTTCCTTTTCTCTGTAGAAGCTTTACTTTGAAAGATAATCACGATCATTTGAAAGTCAGTGAATTTCATGAAATGCTTTTGTGAGAAACGCACATGTGTTACTCTGAAATGAGAAGCGTCTGTTTGGGATATGTCAAAGTATGGTTAAAAGTGAGAACAGTGTTCCTTTTCTCTGTAGAAGCTTTACTTTGAAAGATAATCACGATCATTTGAAAGTCAGTGAATTTCATGAAATGCTTTTGTGAGAACGCACATGTGTTACTCTGAAATGAGAAGCGTCTGTTTGGGATATGTCAAAGTATGGTTAAAAGTGAGAACAGTGTTCCTTTTCTCTGTAGAAGCTTTACTTTGAAAGATAATCACGATCATTTGAAAGTCAGTGAATTTCATGAAATGCTTTTGTGAAAGCACACTGTGTTACTCTGAAATGAGAAGCGTCTGTTTGGGATATGTCAAAGTATGGTTAAAAGTGAGAACAGTGTTCCTTTTCTCTGTAGAAGCTTTACTTTGAAAGATAATCACGTTCATTTGAAAGTCAGTGAATTTCATGAAATGCTTTTGTGAGAAGCGCACATGTGTTACTCTGAAATGAGAAGCGTCTGTTTGGGATATGTCAAAGTATGGTTAAAAGTGAGAACAGTGTTCCTTTTCTCTGTAGAAGCTTTACTTTGAAAGATAATCACGTTCATTTGAAAGTCAGTGAATTTCATGAAATGCTTTTGTGAGAAACGCACATGTGTTACTCTGAAATGAGAAGCGTCTGTTTGGGATATGTCAAAGTATGGTTAAAAGTGAGAACAGTGTTCCTTTTCTCTGTAGAAGCTTTACTTTGAAAGATAATCACGATCATTTGAAAGTCAGTGAATTTCATGAAATGCTTTTGTGAGAAACGCACATGTGTTACTCTGAAATGAGAAGCGTCTGTTTGGGATATGTCAAAGTATGGTTAAAAGTGAGAACAGTGTTCCTTTTCTCTGTAGAAGCTTTACTTTGAAAGATAATCACGATCATTTGAAAGTCAGTGAATTTCATGAAATGCTTTTGTGAGAAACGCACATGTGTTACTCTGAAATGAGAAGCGTCTGTTTGGGATATGTCAAAGTATGGTTAAAAGTGAGAACAGTGTTCCTTTTCTCTGTAGAAGCTTTACTTTGAAAGATAATCACGATCATTTGAAAGTCAGTGAATTTCATGAAATGCTTTTGTGAAAGCACATGTGTTACTCTGAAATGAGAAGCGTCTGTTTGGGATATGTCAAAGTATGGTTAAAAGTGAGAACAGTGTTCCTTTTCTCTGTAGAAGCTTTACTTTGAAAGATAATCACGATCATTTGAAAGTCAGTGAATTTCATGAAATGCTTTTGTGAAAGCGCACATGTGTTACTCTGAAATGAGAAGCGTCTGTTTGGGATATGTCAAAGTATGGTTAAAAGTGAGAACAGTGTTCCTTTTCTCTGTAGAAGCTTTACTTTGAAAGATAATCACGTTCATTTGAAAGTCAGTGAATTTCATGAAATGCTTTTGTGAAAACGCACATGTGTTACTCTGAAATGAGAAGCGTCTGTTTGGGATATGTCAAAGTATGGTTAAAAGTGAGAACAGTGTTCCTTTTCTCTGTAGAAGCTTTACTTTGAAAGATAATCACGATCATTTGAAAGTCAGTGAATTTCATGAAATGCTTTTGTGAAAGCACATGTGTTACTCTGAAATGAGAAGCGTCTGTTTGGGATATGTCAAAGTATGGTTAAAAGTGAGAACAGTGTTCCTTTTCTCTGTAGAAGCTTTACTTTGAAAGATAATCACGATCATTTGAAAGTCAGTGAATTTCATGAAATGCTTTTGTGAGAAAGCACATGTGTTACTCTGAAATGAGAAGCGTCTGTTTGGGATATGTCAAAGTATGGTTAAAAGTGAGAACAGTGTTCCTTTTCTCTGTAGAAGCTTTACTTTGAAAGATAATCACGATCATTTGAAAGTCAGTGAATTTCATGAAATGCTTTTGTGAGAAGCGCACATGTGTTACTCTGAAATGAGAAGCGTCTGTTTGGGATATGTCAAAGTATGGTTAAAAGTGAGAACAGTGTTCCTTTTCTCTGTAGAAGCTTTACTTTGAAAGATAATCACGATCATTTGAAAGTCAGTGAATTTCATGAAATGCTTTTGTGAAAGCGCACATGTGTTACTCTGAAATGAGAAGCGTCTGTTTGGGATATGTCAAAGTATGGTTAAAAGTGAGAACAGTGTTCCTTTTCTCTGTAGAAGCTTTACTTTGAAAGATAATCACGATCATTTGAAAGTCAGTGAATTTCATGAAATGCTTTTGTGAGAAACACACATGTGTTACTCTGAAATGAGAAGCGTCTGTTTGGGATATGTCAAAGTATGGTTAAAAGTGAGAACAGTGTTCCTTTTCTCTGTAGAAGCTTTACTTTGAAAGATAATCACGATCATTTGAAAGTCAGTGAATTTCATGAAATGCTTTTGTGAGAAACGCACATGTGTTACTCTGAAATGAGAAGCGTCTGTTTGGGATATGTCAAAGTATGGTTAAAAGTGAGAACAGTGTTCCTTTTCTCTGTAGAAGCTTTACTTTGAAAGATAATCACGATCATTTGAAAGTCAGTGAATTTCATGAAATGCTTTTGTGAGAAACGCACATGTGTTACTCTGAAATGAGAAGCGTCTGTTTGGGATATGTCAAAGTATGGTTAAAAGTGAGAACAGTGTTCCTTTTCTCTGTAGAAGCTTTACTTTGAAAGATAATCACGATCATTTGAAAGTCAGTGAATTTCATGAAATGCTTTTGTGAGAAACGCACATGTGTTACTCTGAAATGAGAAGCGTCTGTTTGGGATATGTCAAAGTATGGTTAAAAGTGAGAACAGTGTTCCTTTTCTCTGTAGAAGCTTTACTTTGAAAGATAATCACGATCATTTGAAAGTCAGTGAATTTCATGAAATGCTTTTGTGAAAGCACATGTGTTACTCTGAAATGAGAAGCGTCTGTTTGGGATATGTCAAAGTATGGTTAAAAGTGAGAACAGTGTTCCTTTTCTCTGTAGAAGCTTTACTTTGAAAGATAATCACGATCATTTGAAAGTCAGTGAATTTCATGAAATGCTTTTGTGAGAAACGCACATGTGTTACTCTGAAATGAGAAGCGTCTGTTTGGGATATGTCAAAGTATGGTTAAAAGTGAGAACAGTGTTCCTTTTCTCTGTAGAAGCTTTACTTTGAAAGATAATCACGATCATTTGAAAGTCAGTGAATTTCATGAAATGCTTTTGTGAGAAACGCACATGTGTTACTCTGAAATGAGAAGCGTCTGTTTGGGATATGTCAAAGTATGGTTAAAAGTGAGAACAGTGTTCCTTTTCTCTGTAGAAGCTTTACTTTGAAAGATAATCACGATCATTTGAAAGTCAGTGAATTTCATGAAATGCTTTTGTGAGAAACGCACATGTGTTACTCTGAAATGAGAAGCGTCTGTTTGGGATATGTCAAAGTATGGTTAAAAGTGAGAACAGTGTTCCTTTTCTCTGTAGAAGCTTTACTTTGAAAGATAATCACGTTCATTTGAAAGTCAGTGAATTTCATGAAATGCTTTTGTGAGAAACGCACATGTGTTACTCTGAAATGAGAAGCGTCTGTTTGGGATATGTCAAAGTATGGTTAAAAGTGAGAACAGTGTTCCTTTTCTCTGTAGAAGCTTTACTTTGAAAGATAATCACGTTCATTTGAAAGTCAGTGAATTTCATGAAATGCTTTTGTGAGAAGCACATGTGTTACTCTGAAATGAGAAGCGTCTGTTTGGGATATGTCAAAGTATGGTTAAAAGTGAGAACAGTGTTCCTTTTCTCTGTAGAAGCTTTACTTTGAAAGATAATCACGATCATTTGAAAGTCAGTGAATTTCATGAAATGCTTTTGTGAAAAACGCACATGTGTTACTCTGAAATGAGAAGCGTCTGTTTGGGATATGTCAAAGTATGGTTAAAAGTGAGAACAGTGTTCCTTTTCTCTGTAGAAGCTTTACTTTGAAAGATAATCACGATCATTTGAAAGTCAGTGAATTTCATGAAATGCTTTTGTGAGAAAGCACATGTGTTACTCTGAAATGAGAAGCGTCTGTTTGGGATATGTCAAAGTATGGTTAAAAGTGAGAACAGTGTTCCTTTTCTCTGTAGAAGCTTTACTTTGAAAGATAATCACGATCATTTGAAAGTCAGTGAATTTCATGAAATGCTTTTGTGAAAACGCACATGTGTTACTCTGAAATGAGAAGCGTCTGTTTGGGATATGTCAAAGTATGGTTAAAAGTGAGAACAGTGTTCCTTTTCTCTGTAGAAGCTTTACTTTGAAAGATAATCACGATCATTTGAAAGTCAGTGAATTTCATGAAATGCTTTTGTGAGAAACGCACATGTGTTACTCTGAAATGAGAAGCGTCTGTTTGGGATATGTCAAAGTATGGTTAAAAGTGAGAACAGTGTTCCTTTTCTCTGTAGAAGCTTTACTTTGAAAGATAATCACGATCATTTGAAAGTCAGTGAATTTCATGAAATGCTTTTGTGAGAAGCGCACATGTGTTACTCTGAAATGAGAAGCGTCTGTTTGGGATATGTCAAAGTATGGTTAAAAGTGAGAACAGTGTTCCTTTTCTCTGTAGAAGCTTTACTTTGAAAGATAATCACGTTCATTTGAAAGTCAATGAATTTCATGAAATGCTTTTGTGAGAAGCGCACATGTGTTACTCTGAAATGAGAAGCGTCTGTTTGGGATATGTCAAAGTATGGTTAAAAGTGAGAACAGTGTTCCTTTTCTCTGTAGAAGCTTTACTTTGAAAGATAATCACGATCATTTGAAAGTCAGTGAATTTCATGAAATGCTTTTGTGAGAAACGCACATGTGTTACTCTGAAATGAGAAGCGTCTGTTTGGGATATGTCAAAGTATGGTTAAAAGTGAGAACAGTGTTCCTTTTCTCTGTAGAAGCTTTACTTTGAAAGATAATCACGTTCATTTGAAAGTCAGTGAATTTCATGAAATGCTTTTGTGAGAAGCGCACATGTGTTACTCTGAAATGAGAAGCGTCTGTTTGGGATATGTCAAAGTATGGTTAAAAGTGAGAACAGTGTTCCTTTTCTCTGTAGAAGCTTTACTTTGAAAGATAATCACGATCATTTGAAAGTCAGTGAATTTCATGAAATGCTTTTGTGAAAGCGCACATGTGTTACTCTGAAATGAGAAGCGTCTGTTTGGGATATGTCAAAGTATGGTTAAAAGTGAGAACAGTGTTCCTTTTCTCTGTAGAAGCTTTACTTTGAAAGATAATCACGATCATTTGAAAGTCAGTGAATTTCATGAAATGCTTTTGTGAGAAACGCACATGTGTTACTCTGAAATGAGAAGCGTCTGTTTGGGATATGTCAAAGTATGGTTAAAAGTGAGAACAGTGTTCCTTTTCTCTGTAGAAGCTTTACTTTGAAAGATAATCACGATCATTTGAAAGTCAGTGAATTTCATGAAATGCTTTTGTGAGAAACGCACATGTGTTACTCTGAAATGAGAAGCGTCTGTTTGGGATATGTCAAAGTATGGTTAAAAGTGAGAACAGTGTTCCTTTTCTCTGTAGAAGCTTTACTTTGAAAGATAATCACGATCATTTGAAAGTCAGTGAATTTCATGAAATGCTTTTGTGAGAAACGCACATGTGTTACTCTGAAATGAGAAGCGTCTGTTTGGGATATGTCAAAGTATGGTTAAAAGTGAGAACAGTGTTCCTTTTCTCTGTAGAAGCTTTACTTTGAAAGATAATCACGATCATTTGAAAGTCAGTGAATTTCATGAAATGCTTTTGTGAAAGCGCACATGTGTTACTCTGAAATGAGAAGCGTCTGTTTGGGATATGTCAAAGTATGGTTAAAAGTGAGAACAGTGTTCCTTTTCTCTGTAGAAGCTTTACTTTGAAAGATAATCACGATCATTTGAAAGTCAGTGAATTTCATGAAATGCTTTTGTGAGCAACGCACATGTGTTACTCTGAAATGAGAAGCGTCTGTTTGGGATATGTCAAAGTATGGTTAAAAGTGAGAACAGTGTTCCTTTTCTCTGTAGAAGCTTTACTTTGAAAGATAATCACGTTCATTTGAAAGTCAGTGAATTTCATGAAATGCTTTTGTGAGAAACGCACATGTGTTACTCTGAAATGAGAAGCGTCTGTTTGGGATATGTCAAAGTATGGTTAAAAGTGAGAACAGTGTTCCTTTTCTCTGTAGAAGCTTTACTTTGAAAGATAATCACGATCATTTGAAAGTCAGTGAATTTCATGAAATGCTTTTGTGAAACGCACATGTGTTACTCTGAAATGAGAAAGCGTCTGTTTGGGATATGTCAAAGTATGGTTAAAAGTGAGAACAGTGTTCCTTTTCTCTGTAGAAGCTTTACTTTGAAAGATAATCACGATCATTTGAAAGTCAGTGAATTTCATGAAATGCTTTTGTGAGAAGCGCACATGTGTTACTCTGAAATGAGAAGCGTCTGTTTGGGATATGTCAAAGTATGGTTAAAAGTGAGAACAGTGTTCCTTTTCTCTGTAGAAGCTTTACTTTGAAAGATAATCACGTTCATTTGAAAGTGAGTGAATTTCATGAAATGCTTTTGTGAAAAGCACATGTGTTACTCTGAAATGAGAAGCGTCTGTTTGGGATATGTCAAAGTATGGTTAAAAGTGAGAACAGTGTTCCTTTTCTCTGTAGAAGCTTTACTTTGAAAGATAATCACGTTCATTTGAAAGTCAGTGAATTTCATGAAATGCTTTTGTGAGAAGCGCACATGTGTTACTCTGAAATGAGAAGCGTCTGTTTGGGATATGTCAAAGTATGGTTAAAAGTGAGAACAGTGTTCCTTTTCTCTGTAGAAGCTTTACTTTGAAAGATAATCACGTTCATTTGAAAGTCAGTGAATTTCATGAAATGCTTTTGTGAGAAACGCACATGTGTTACTCTGAAATGAGAAGCGTCTGTTTGGGATATGTCAAAGTATGGTTAAAAGTGAGAACAGTGTTCCTTTTCTCTGTAGAAGCTTTACTTTGAAAGATAATCACGATCATTTGAAAGTCAGTGAATTTCATGAAATGCTTTTGTGAGAAGCACCATGTGTTACTCTGAAATGAGAAGCGTCTGTTTGGGATATGTCAAAGTATGGTTAAAAGTGAGAACAGTGTTCCTTTTCTCTGTAGAAGCTTTACTTTGAAAGATAATCACGATCATTTGAAAGTGAGTGAATTTCATGAAATGCTTTTGTGAGAAACGCACATGTGTTACTCTGAAATGAGAAGCGTCTGTTTGGGATATGTCAAAGGTATGGTTAAAAGTGAGAACAGTGTTCCTTTTCTCTGTAGAAGCTTTACTTTGAAAGATAATCACGATCATTTGAAAGTGTGTGAATTTCATGAAATGCTTTTGTGAGAAACGCACATGTGTTACTCTGAAATGAGAAGCGTCTGTTTGGGATATGTCAAAGTATGGTTAAAAGTGAGAACAGTGTTCCTTTTCTCTGTAGAAGCTTTACTTTGAAAGATAATCACGATCATTTGAAAGTCAGTGAATTTCATGAAATGCTTTTGTGAGAAAGCACATGTGTTACTCTGAAATGAGAAGCGTCTGTTTGGGATATGTCAAAGTATGGTTAAAAGTGAGAACAGTGTTCCTTTTCTCTGTAGAAGCTTTACTTTGAAAGATAATCACGTTCATTTGAAAGTCAATGAATTTCATGAAATGCTTTTGTGAGAAACACACGTGTGTTACTCTGAAATGAGAAGCGTCTGTTTGGGATATGTCAAAGTATGGTTAAAAGTGAGAACAGTGTTCCTTTTCTCTGTAGAAGCTTTACTTTGAAAGATAATCACGATCATTTGAAAGTGAATGAATTTCATGAAATGCTTTTGTGAAAGCATACATGTGTTACTCTGAAATGAGAAGCGTCTGTTTGGGATATGTCAAAGTATGGTTAAAAGTGAGAACAGTGTTCCTTTTCTCTGTAGAAGCTTTACTTTGAAAGATAATCACGATCATTTGAAAGTCAGTAGAATTTCATGAAATGCTTTTGTGAGGAAAGCACATGTGTTACTCTGAAATGAGAAGCGTCTGTTTGGGATATGTCAAAGTATGGTTAAAAGTGAGAACAGTGTTCCTTTTCTCTGTAGAAGCTTTACTTTGAAAGATAATCACGATCATTTGAAAGTCAATGAATTTCATGAAATGCTTTTGTGAGAAGCGCACATGTGTTACTCTGAAATGAGAAGCGTCTGTTTGGGATATGTCAAAGTATGGTTAAAAGTGAGAACAGTGTTCCTTTTCTCTGTAGAAGCTTTACTTTGAAAGATAATCACGTTCATTTGAAAGTCAGTGAATTTCATGAAATGCTTTTGTGAGAAACGCACATGTGTTACTCTGAAATGAGAAGCGTCTGTTTGGGATATGTCAAAGTATGGTTAAAAGTGAGAACAGTGTTCCTTTTCTCTGTAGAAGCTTTACTTTGAAAGATAATCACGATCATTTGAAAGTCAGTGAATTTCATGAAATGCTTTTGTGAAAACGCACATGTGTTACTCTGAAATGAGAAGGCGTCTGTTTGGGATATGTCAAAGTATGGTTAAAAGTGAGAACAGTGTTCCTCCTTTTCTCTGTAGAAGCTTTACTTTGAAAGATAATCACGTTCATTTGAAAGTCTGTGAATTTCATGAAATGCTTTTGTGAGAAGCACACATGTGTTACTCTGAAATGAGAAGCGTCTGTTTGGGATATGTCAAAGTATGGTTAAAAGTGAGAACAGTGTTCCCTTTTCTCTGTAGAAGCTTTACTTTGAAAGATAATCACGATCATTTGAAAGTGTGTGAATTTCATGAAATGCTTTTGTGAGCAAGCACATGTGTTACTCTGAAATGAGAAGCGTCTGTTTGGGATATGTCAAAGTATGGTTAAAAGTGAGAACAGTGTTCCTTTTCTCTGTAGAAGCTTTACTTTGAAAGATAATCACGTTCATTTGAAAGTGAGTGAATTTCATGAAATGCTTTTGTGGAAAGCCGCACATGTGTTACTCTGAAATGAGAAGCGTCTGTTTGGGATATGTCAAAGTTATGGTTAAAAGTGAGAACAGTGTTTCCTTTTTCTCTGTAGAAGCTTTACTTTGAAAGATAATCACGTTCATTTGAAAGTCAGTGAATTTCATGAAATGCTTTTGTGAGAAACGCACATGTGTTACTCTGAAATGAGAAGCGTCTGTTTGGGATATGTCAAAGTATGGTTAAAAGTGAGAACAGTGTTCCTTTTCTCTGTAGAAGCTTTACTTTGAGAAAGATAATCACGTTCATTTGAAAGTCAGTGAATTTCATGAAATGCTTTTGTGAGAAACGCACATGTGTTACTCTGAAATGAGAAGCGTCTGTTTGGGATATGTCAAAGTATGGTTAAAAGTGAGAACAGTGTTCCTTTTCTCTGTAGAAGCTTTACTTTGAAAGATAATCACGTTCATTTGAAAGTGAGTGAATTTCATGAAATGCTTTTGTGAGAAACGCACATGTGTTACTCTGAAATGAGAAGCGTCTGTTTGGGATATGTCAAAGTATGGTTAAAAGTGAGAACAGTGTTCCTTTTCTCTGTAGAAGCTTTACTTTGAAAGATAATCCAACGATCATTTGAAAGTGAGTGAATTTCATGAAATGCTTTTGTGAGAAGCACATGTGTTACTCTGAAATGAGAAGCGTCTGTTTGGGATATGTCAAAGTATGGTTAAAAGTGAGAACAGTGTTCCTTTTCTCTGTAGAAGCTTTACTTTGAAAGATAATCACGATCATTTGAAAGTCAGTGAATTTCATGAAATGCTTTTGTGAGAAGCACATGTGTTACTCTGAAATGAGAAGCGTCTGTTTGGGATATGTCAAAGTATGGTTAAAAGTGAGAACAGTGTTCCTTTTTCTCTGTAAAAGCTTTACTTTGAAAGATAATCACGTTCTTTGAAAGTCAATGAATTTCATGAAATGCTTTTGTGAGAAATCACTCATGTGTTACTCTGAAATGAGAAGCGTCTGTTTGGGATATGTCAAAGTATGGTTAAAAGTGAGAACAGTGTTCCTTTTCTCTGTAGAAGCTTTACTTTGAAAGATAATCACGATCATTTGAAAGTGTGTGAATTTCATGAAATGCTTTTGTGAGAAACGCACATGTGTTACTCTGAAATGAGAAGCGTCTGTTTGGGATATGTCAAAGTATGGTTAAAAGTGAGAACAGTGTTCCTTTTCTCTGTAGAAGCTTTACTTTGAAAGATAATCACGATCATTTGAAAGTGTGTGAATTTCATGAAATGCTTTTGTGAGAAACGCACATGTGTTACTCTGAAATGAGAAGCGTCTGTTTGGGATATGTCAAAGTATGGTTAAAAGTGAGAACAGTGTTCCTTTTCTCTGTAGAAGCTTTACTTTGAAAGATAATCACGTTCATTTGAAAGTGTGTGAATTTCATGAAATGCTTTTGTGAGAAAGCGCACATGTGTTACTCTGAAATGAGAAGCGTCTGTTTGGGATATGTCAAAGTATGGTTAAAAGTGAGAACAGTGTTCCTTTTCTCTGTAGAAGCTTTACTTTGAAAGATAATCACGATCATTTGAAAGTCAGTGAATTTCATGAAATGCTTTTGTGAGAAACGCACATGTGTTACTCTGAAATGAGAAGCGTCTGTTTGGGATATGTCAAAGTATGGTTAAAAGTGAGAACAGTGTTCCTTTTCTCTGTAGAAGCTTTACTTTGAAAGATAATCACGTTCTTTGAAAGTCAGTGAATTTCATGAAATGCTTTTGTGAGAAACGCACATGTGTTACTCTGAAATGAGAAGCGTCTGTTTGGGATATGTCAAAGTATGGTTAAAAGTGAGAACAGTGTTCCTTTTTCTCTGTAGAAGCTTTACTTTGAAAGATAATCCACGATCATTTGAAAGTCAATGAATTTCATGAAATGCTTTTGTGAGAACGCACATGTGTTACTCTGAAATGAGAAGCGTCTGTTTGGGATATGTCAAAGTATGGTTAAAAGTGAGAACAGTGTTCCCTTTTTCTCTGTAGAAGCTTTACTTTGAAAGATAATCACGATCATTTGAAAGTCTGTGAATTTCATGAAATGCTTTTGTGAGAAACGCACATGTGTTACTCTGAAATGAGAAGCGTCTGTTTGGGATATGTCAAAGTATGGTTAAAAGTGAGAACAGTGTTCCTTTTCTCTGTAGAAGCTTTACTTTGAAAGATAATCACGTTCATTTGAAAGTGAGTGAATTTCATGAAATGCTTTTGTGAGAAACGCATGTGTTACTCTGAAATGAGAAGCGTCTGTTTGGGATATGTCAAAGTATGGTTAAAAGTGAGAACAGTGTTCCTTTTCTCTGTAGAAGCTTTACTTTGAAAGATAATCACGATCATTTGAAAGTCAGTGAATTTCATGAAATGCTTTTGTGAGAAACGCACATGTGTTACTCTGAAATGAGAAGCGTCTGTTTGGGATATGTCAAAGTATGGTTAAAAGTGAGAACAGTGTTCCTTTTCTCTGTAGAAGCTTTACTTTGAAAGATAATCACGTTCTTTGAAAGTGTGTGAATTTCATGAAATGCTTTTTGTGAAACAGCACATGTGTTACTCTGAAATGAGAAGCGTCTGTTTGGGATATGTCAAAGTATGGTTAAAAGTGAGAACAGTGTTCCTTTTCTCTGTAGAAGCTTTACTTTGAAAGATAATCACGATCATTTGAAAGTCTGTGAATTTCATGAAATGCTTTTGTGAAAGCACATGTGTTACTCTGAAATGAGAAGCGTCTGTTTGGGATATGTCAAAGTATGGTTAAAAGTGAGAACAGTGTTCCTTTTCTCTGTAGAAGCTTTACTTTGAAAGATAATCACGATCATTTGAAAGTCAGTGAATTTCATGAAATGCTTTTGTGAGAAAGCGCACATGTGTGTTACTCTGAAATGAGAAGCGTCTGTTTGGGATATGTCAAAGTATGGTTAAAAGTGAGAACAGTGTTCCTTTTCTCTGTAGAAGCTTTACTTTGAAAGATAATCACGTTCATTTGAAAGTCTGTGAATTTCATGAAATGCTTTTGTGAAAGCACATGTGTTACTCTGAAATGAGAAGCGTCTGTTTGGGATATGTCAAAGTATGGTTAAAAGTGAGAACAGTGTTCCTTTTCTCTGTAGAAGCTTTACTTTGAAAGATAATCACGTTCATTTGAAAGTGTGTGAATTTCATGAAATGCTTTTGTGAAAGCGCACATGTGTTACTCTGAAATGAGAAGCGTCTGTTTGGGATATGTCAAAGTATGGTTAAAAGTGAGAACAGTGTTCCTTTTCTCTGTAGAAGCTTTACTTTGAAAGATAATCACGTTCATTTGAAAGTCAGTGAATTTCATGAAATGCTTTTGTGAGAAGCACATGTGTTACTCTGAAATGAGAAGCGTCTGTTTGGGATATGTCAAAGTATGGTTAAAAGTGAGAACAGTGTTCCTTTTCTCTGTAGAAGCTTTACTTTGAAAGATAATCACGATCATTTGAAAGTCAGTGAATTTCATGAAATGCTTTTGTGAGAAAGCAGCACATGTGTTACTCTGAAATGAGAAAGCGTCTGTTTGGGATATGTCAAAGTATGGTTAAAAGTGAGAACAGTGTTCCTTTTCTCTGTAGAAGCTTTACTTTGAAAGATAATCACGTTCATTTGAAAGTGAGTGAATTTCATGAAATGCTTTTGTGAAGCAGCACACATGTGTTACTCTGAAATGAGAAGCGTCTGTTTGGGATATGTCAAAGTATGGTTAAAAGTGAGAACAGTGTTCCTTTTCTCTGTAGAAGCTTTACTTTGAAAGATAATCACGATCATTTGAAAGTCAGTGAATTTCATGAAATGCTTTTGTGAGAAAGCACATGTGTTACTCTGAAATGAGAAGCGTCTGTTTGGGATATGTCAAAGTATGGTTAAAAGTGAGAACAGTGTTCCTTTTCTCTGTAGAAGCTTTACTTTGAAAGATAATCACGTTCATTTGAAAGTGAGTGAATTTCATGAAATGCTTTTTTGAGAAAGCACACATGTGTTACTCTGAAATGAGAAGCGTCTGTTTGGGATATGTCAAAGTATGGTTAAAAGTGAGAACAGTGTTCCTTTTCTCTGTAGAAGCTTTACTTTGAAAGATAATCACGTTCATTTGAAAGTGTGTGAATTTCATGAAATGCTTTTGTGAGAAGCGCACATGTGTTACTCTGAAATGAGAAGGCGTCTGTTTGGGATATGTCAAAGTATGGTTAAAAGTGAGAACAGTGTTCCTTTTCTCTGTAGAAGCTTTACTTTGAAAGATAATCACGATCATTTGAAAGTCAGTGAATTTCATGAAATGCTTTTGTGAAGAAACAGCACATGTGTTACTCTGAAATGAGAAGCGTCTGTTTGGGATATGTCAAAGTATGGTTAAAAGTGAGAACAGTGTTCCTTTTCTCTGTAGAAGCTTTACTTTGAAAGATAATCACGTTCATTTGAAAGTGAGTGAATTTCATGAAATGCTTTTGTGAGAAACGCACATGTGTTACTCTGAAATGAGAAGCGTCTGTTTGGGATATGTCAAAGTATGGTTAAAAGTGAGAACAGTGTTCCTTTTCTCTGTAGAAGCTTTACTTTGAAAGATAATCACGTTCATTTGAAAGTGTGTGAATTTCATGAAATGCTTTTGTGAGAAGCGCACATGTGTTACTCTGAAATGAGAAGCGTCTGTTTGGGATATGTCAAAGTATGGTTAAAAGTGAGAACAGTGTTCCTTTTTCTCTGTAGAAGCTTTACTTTGAAAGATAATCACGTTCATTTGAAAGTCAGTAGAATTTCATGAAATGCTTTTGTGAGAAACGCACATGTGTTACTCTGAAATGAGAAGCGTCTGTTTGGGATATGTCAAAGTATGGTTAAAAGTGAGAACAGTGTTCCTTTTCTCTGTAGAAGCTTTACTTTGAAAGATAATCACGATCATTTGAAAGTGTGTGAATTTCATGAAATGCTTTTGTGAGAAACGCACATGTGTTACTCTGAAATGAGAAGCGTCTGTTTGGGATATGTCAAAGTATGGTTAAAAGTGAGAACAGTGTTCCTTTTCTCTGTAGAAGCTTTACTTTGAAAGATAATCACGTTCATTTGAAAGTGAATGAATTTCATGAAATGCTTTTGTGAGAAACGCACATGTGTTACTCTGAAATGAGAAGCGTCTGTTTGGGATATGTCAAAGTATGGTTAAAAGTGAGAACAGTGTTCCTTTTCTCTGTAGAAGCTTTACTTTGAAAGATAATCACGTTCTTTGAAAGTGTGTGAATTTCATGAAATGCTTTTGTGAGAAACGCACATGTGTTACTCTGAAATGAGAAGCGTCTGTTTGGGATATGTCAAAGTATGGTTAAAAGTGAGAACAGTGTTCCTTTTCTCTGTAGAAGCTTTACTTTGAAAGATAATCACGTTCATTTGAAAGTCAATGAATTTCATGAAATGCTTTTGTGGAAACGCACATGTGTTACTCTGAAATGAGAAGCGTCTGTTTGGGATATGTCAAAGTATGGTTAAAAGTGAGAACAGTGTTCCTTTTCTCTGTAGAAGCTTTACTTTGAAAGATAATCACGATCATTTGAAAGTCAGTGAATTTCATGAAATGCTTTTGTGAAAACGCACATGTGTTACTCTGAAATGAGAAGCGTCTGTTTGGGATATGTCAAAGTATGGTTAAAAGTGAGAACAGTGTTCCTTTTCTCTGTAGAAGCTTTACTTTGAAAGATAATCACGTTCATTTGAAAGTGTGTGAATTTCATGAAATGCTTTTGTGAGAAGCGCACATGTGTTACTCTGAAATGAGAAGCGTCTGTTTGGGATATGTCAAAGTATGGTTAAAAGTGAGAACAGTGTTCCTTTTCTCTGTAGAAGCTTTACTTTGAAAGATAATCACGATCATTTGAAAGTCAGTGAATTTCATGAAATGCTTTTGTGAGAAACGCACATGTGTTACTCTGAAATGAGAAGCGTCTGTTTGGGATATGTCAAAGTATGGTTAAAAGTGAGAACAGTGTTCCTTTTCTCTGTAGAAGCTTTACTTTGAAAGATAATCACGTTCTTTGAAAGTCTATGAATTTCATGAAATGCTTTTGTGAGAAACGCACATGTGTTACTCTGAAATGAGAAGCGTCTGTTTGGGATATGTCAAAGTATGGTTAAAAGTGAGAACAGTGTTCCTTTTCTCTGTAGAAGCTTTACTTTGAAAGATAATCACGTTCTTTGAAAGTGTCAGTGAATTTCATGAAATGCTTTTGTGAGAAACGCACATGTGTTACTCTGAAATGAGAAGCGTCTGTTTGGGATATGTCAAAGTATGGTTAAAAGTGAGAACAGTGTTCCTTTTCTCTGTAGAAGCTTTACTTTGAAAGATAATCACGTTCTTTGAAAGTGATATGAATTTCATGAAATGCTTTTGTGAGAAACGCACATGTGTTACTCTGAAATGAGAAGCGTCTGTTTGGGATATGTCAAAGTATGGTTAAAAGTGAGAACAGTGTTCCTTTTCTCTGTAGAAGCTTTACTTTGAAAGATAATCACGTTCATTTGAAAGTGAATGAATTTCATGAAATGCTTTTGTGAGAAACGCACATGTGTTACTCTGAAATGAGAAGCGTCTGTTTGGGATATGTCAAAGTATGGTTAAAAGTGAGAACAGTGTTCCTTTTCTCTGTAGAAGCTTTACTTTGAAAGATAATCACGTTCATTTGAAAGTGTGTGAATTTCATGAAATGCTTTTGTGAGAAACGCATGTGTTACTCTGAAATGAGAAGCGTCTGTTTGGGATATGTCAAAGTATGGTTAAAAGTGAGAACAGTGTTCCTTTTCTCTGTAGAAGCTTTACTTTGAAAGATAATCACGTTCATTTGAAAGTCAGTAGAATTTCATGAAATGCTTTTGTGAGAAACGCACATGTGTTACTCTGAAATGAGAAGCGTCTGTTTGGGATATGTCAAAGTATGGTTAAAAGTGAGAACAGTGTTCCTTTTCTCTGTAGAAGCTTTACTTTGAAAGATAATCACGTTCTTTGAAAGTGTGTGAATTTCATGAAATGCTTTTGTGAGAAAGCACATGTGTTACTCTGAAATGAGAAGCGTCTGTTTGGGATATGTCAAAGTATGGTTAAAAGTGAGAACAGTGTTCCTTTTCTCTGTAGAAGCTTTACTTTGAAAGATAATCACGATCATTTGAAAGTGAGTGAATTTCATGAAATGCTTTTGTGAGAAGCGCACATGTGTTACTCTGAAATGAGAAGCGTCTGTTTGGGATATGTCAAAGTATGGTTAAAGAGTGAGAACAGTGTTCCTTTTCTCTGTAGAAGCTTTACTTTGAAAGATAATCACGATCATTTGAAAGTCTATGAATTTCATGAAATGCTTTTGTGAGAAACGCACATGTGTTACTCTGAAATGAGAAGCGTCTGTTTGGGATATGTCAAAGTATGGTTAAAAGTGAGAACAGTGTTCCTTTTCTCTGTAGAAGCTTTACTTTGAAAGATAATCACGTTCTTTGAAAGTGTGTGAATTTCATGAAATGCTTTTGTGAGAAACGCACATGTGTTACTCTGAAATGAGAAGCGTCTGTTTGGGATATGTCAAAGTATGGTTAAAAGTGAGAACAGTGTTCCTTTTCTCTGTAGAAGCTTTACTTTGAAAGATAATCACGTTCTTTGAAAGTCTAGTGAATTTCATTAAATGCTTTTGTGAGAAACGCACATGTGTTACTCTGAAATGAGAAGCGTCTGTTTGGGATATGTCAAAGTATGGTTAAAAGTGAGAACAGTGTTCCTTTTCTCTGTAGAAGCTTTACTTTGAAAGATAATCACGTTCATTTGAAAGTGTCAGTGAATTTCATGAAATGCTTTTGTGAGAAACGCACATGTGTTACTCTGAAATGAGAAGCGTCTGTTTGGGATATGTCAAAGTATGGTTAAAAAGTGAGAACAGTGTTCCTTTTCTCTGTAGAAGCTTTACTTTGAAAGATAATCACGTTCTTTTGAAAGTGTATGAATTTCATGAAATGCTTTTGTGAGAAACACATGTGTTACTCTGAAATGAGAAGCGTCTGTTTGGGATATGTCAAAGTATGGTTAAAAGTGAGAACAGTGTTCCTTTTCTCTGTAGAAGCTTTACTTTGAAAGATAATCACGTTCTTTGAAAGTAAATGAATTTCATGAAATGCTTTTGTGAGAAACGCACATGTGTTACTCTGAAATGAGAAGCGTCTGTTTGGGATATGTCAAAGTATGGTTAAAAGTGAGAACAGTGTTCCTTTTCTCTGTAGAAGCTTTACTTTGAAAGATAATCACGTTCTTTGAAAGTGTGTGAATTTCATGAAATGCTTTTGTGAGAAACGCACATGTGTTACTCTGAAATGAGAAGCGTCTGTTTGGGATATGTCAAAGTATGGTTAAAAGTGAGAACAGTGTTCCTTTTCTCTGTAGAAGCTTTACTTTGAAAGATAATCACGATCATTTGAAAGTCTGTGAATTTCATGAAATGCTTTTGTGAGAAACGCACATGTGTTACTCTGAAATGAGAAGCGTCTGTTTGGGATATGTCAAAGTATGGTTAAAAGTGAGAACAGTGTTCCTTTTCTCTGTAGAAGCTTTACTTTGAAAGATAATCACGTTCTTTGAAAGTGTATGAATTTCATGAAATGCTTTTGTGAGAAACGCACATGTGTTACTCTGAAATGAGAAGCGTCTGTTTGGGATATGTCAAAGTATGGTTAAAAGTGAGAACAGTGTTCCTTTTCTCTGTAGAAGCTTTACTTTGAAAGATAATCACGTTCATTTGAAAGTGTGTGAATTTCATGAAATGCTTTTGTGAGAAACGCATGTGTTACTCTGAAATGAGAAGCGTCTGTTTGGGATATGTCAAAGTATGGTTAAAAGTGAGAACAGTGTTCCTTTTCTCTGTAGAAGCTTTACTTTGAAAGATAATCACGTTCTTTTGAAAGTCAGTGAATTTCATGAAATGCTTTGTGTGAAACGCACATGTGTTACTCTGAAATGAGAAGCGTCTGTTTGGGATATGTCAAAGTATGGTTAAAAGTGAGAACAGTGTTCCTTTTCTCTGTAGAAGCTTTACTTTGAAAGATAATCACGTTCTTTGAAAGTGTGTGAGATTTCATGAAATGCTTTTTGAGAAACGCACATGTGTTACTCTGAAATGAGAAGCGTCTGTTTGGGATATGTCAAAGTATGGTTAAAAGTGAGAACAGTGTTCCTTTTCTCTGTAGAAGCTTTACTTTGAAAGATAATCACGTTCTTTGAAAGTGTAGTGAATTTCATGAAATGCTTTTGTGAGAAACGCACATGTGTTACTCTGAAATGAGAAGCGTCTGTTTGGGATATGTCAAAGTATGGTTAAAAGTGAGAACAGTGTTCCTTTTCTCTGTAGAAGCTTTACTTTGAAAGATAATCACGTTCATTTGAAAGTCAGTAGAATTTCATGAAATGCTTTTGTGAGAAACGCACATGTGTTACTCTGAAATGAGAAGGCGTCTGTTTGGGATATGTCAAAGTATGGTTAAAAGTGAGAACAGTGTTCCTTTTCTCTGTAGAAGCTTTACTTTGAAAGATAATCACGTTCTTTGAAAGTGTATGAATTTCATGAAAGGTTTTTTGTGAAACGCACATGTGTTACTCTGAAATGAGAAGCGTCTGTTTGGGATATGTCAAAGTATGGTTAAAAGTGAGAACAGTGTTCCTTTTCTCTGTAGAAGCTTTACTTTGAAAGATAATCACGTTCTTTGAAAGTGTATGAATTTCATGAAATGCTTTTGTGAGAAACGCACATGTGTTACTCTGAAATGAGAAGCGTCTGTTTGGGATATGTCAAAGTATGGTTAAAAGTGAGAACAGTGTTCCTTTTCTCTGTAGAAGCTTTACTTTGAAAGATAATCACGTTCTTTGAAAGTGTGTGAATTTCATGAAATGCTTTTGTGAGAAGCGCACATGTGTTACTCTGAAATGAGAAGCGTCTGTTTGGGATATGTCAAAGTATGGTTAAAAGTGAGAACAGTGTTCCTTTTCTCTGTAGAAGCTTTACTTTGAAAGATAATCACGTTCATTTGAAAGTGAGTGAATTTCATGAAATGCTTTTGTGAGAAGCGCACATGTGTTACTCTGAAATGAGAAGCGTCTGTTTGGGATATGTCAAAGTATGGTTAAAAGTGAGAACAGTGTTCCTTTTCTCTGTAGAAGCTTTACTTTGAAAGATAATCACGATCATTTGAAAGTGTATGAATTTCATGAAATGCTTTTGTGAGAAACGCACATGTGTTACTCTGAAATGAGAAGCGTCTGTTTGGGATATGTCAAAGTATGGTTAAAAGTGAGAACAGTGTTCCTTTTCTCTGTAGAAGCTTTACTTTGAAAGATAATCACGTTCTTTGAAAGTGTATGAATTTCATGAAATGCTTTTGTGAGAAGCGCACATGTGTTACTCTGAAATGAGAAGCGTCTGTTTGGGATATGTCAAAGTATGGTTAAAAGTGAGAACAGTGTTCCTTTTCTCTGTAGAAGCTTTACTTTGAAAGATAATCACGATCATTTGAAAGTGTATGAATTTCATGAAATGCTTTTGTGAGAAACGCACATGTGTTACTCTGAAATGAGAAGCGTCTGTTTGGGATATGTCAAAGTATGGTTAAAAGTGAGAACAGTGTTCCTTTTCTCTGTAGAAGCTTTACTTTGAAAGATAATCACGTTCTTTGAAAGTGTATGAATTTCATGAAATGCTTTTGTGAGAAACGCACATGTGTTACTCTGAAATGAGAAGCGTCTGTTTGGGATATGTCAAAGTATGGTTAAAAGTGAGAACAGTGTTCCTTTTCTCTGTAGAAGCTTTACTTTGAAAGATAATCACGTTCTTTGAAAGTGTATGAATTTCATGAAATGCTTTTGTGAGAAGCGCACATGTGTTACTCTGAAATGAGAAGCGTCTGTTTGGGATATGTCAAAGTATGGTTAAAAGTGAGAACAGTGTTCCTTTTCTCTGTAGAAGCTTTACTTTGAAAGATAATCACGTTCTTTGAAAGTGTATGAATTTCATGAAATGCTTTTGTGAGAAACGCACATGTGTTACTCTGAAATGAGAAGCGTCTGTTTGGGATATGTCAAAGTATGGTTAAAAGTGAGAACAGTGTTCCTTTTCTCTGTAGAAGCTTTACTTTGAAAGATAATCACGTTCTTTGAAAGTGTATGAATTTCATGAAATGCTTTTGTGAGAAACGCACATGTGTTACTCTGAAATGAGAAGCGTCTGTTTGGGATATGTCAAAGTATGGTTAAAAGTGAGAACAGTGTTCCTTTTCTCTGTAGAAGCTTTACTTTGAAAGATAATCACGTTCTTTGAAAGTGTGTGAATTTCATGAAATGCTTTTGTGAGAAACGCACATGTGTTACTCTGAAATGAGAAGCGTCTGTTTGGGATATGTCAAAGTATGGTTAAAAGTGAGAACAGTGTTCCTTTTCTCTGTAGAAGCTTTACTTTGAAAGATAATCACGTTCTTTGAAAGTGTATGAATTTCATGAAATGCTTTTGTGAGAAACGCACATGTGTTACTCTGAAATGAGAAGCGTCTGTTTGGGATATGTCAAAGTATGGTTAAAAGTGAGAACAGTGTTCCTTTTCTCTGTAGAAGCTTTACTTTGAAAGATAATCACGTTCTTTGAAAGTGTATGAATTTCATGAAATGCTTTTGTGAGAAGCGCACATGTGTTACTCTGAAATGAGAAGCGTCTGTTTGGGATATGTCAAAGTATGGTTAAAAGTGAGAACAGTGTTCCTTTTCTCTGTAGAAGCTTTACTTTGAAAGATAATCACGTTCTTTGAAAGTGTGTGAATTTCATGAAATGCTTTTGTGAGAAACGCACATGTGTTACTCTGAAATGAGAAGCGTCTGTTTGGGATATGTCAAAGTATGGTTAAAAGTGAGAACAGTGTTCCTTTTCTCTGTAGAAGCTTTACTTTGAAAGATAATCACGTTCTTTGAAAGTGTATGAATTTCATGAAATGCTTTTGTGAGAAACGCACATGTGTTACTCTGAAATGAGAAGCGTCTGTTTGGGATATGTCAAAGTATGGTTAAAAGTGAGAACAGTGTTCCTTTTCTCTGTAGAAGCTTTACTTTGAAAGATAATCACGTTCATTTGAAAGTGTATGAATTTCATGAAATGCTTTTGTGAGAAACGCACATGTGTTACTCTGAAATGAGAAGCGTCTGTTTGGGATATGTCAAAGTATGGTTAAAAGTGAGAACAGTGTTCCTTTTCTCTGTAGAAGCTTTACTTTGAAAGATAATCACGTTCTTTGAAAGTGTATGAATTTCATGAAATGCTTTTGTGAGAAACGCACATGTGTTACTCTGAAATGAGAAGCGTCTGTTTGGGATATGTCAAAGTATGGTTAAAAGTGAGAACAGTGTTCCTTTTCTCTGTAGAAGCTTTACTTTGAAAAGATAATCACGTTCTTTGAAAGTGTAATGAATTTCATGAAATGCTTTTGTGAGAAACGCACATGTGTTACTCTGAAATGAGAAGCGTCTGTTTGGGATATGTCAAAGTATGGTTAAAAGTGAGAACAGTGTTCCTTTTCTCTGTAGAAGCTTTACTTTGAAAGATAATCACGTTCATTTGAAAGTGTGTGAATTTCATGAAATGCTTTTGTGAGAAACGCACATGTGTTACTCTGAAATGAGAAGCGTCTGTTTGGGATATGTCAAAGTATGGTTAAAAGTGAGAACAGTGTTCCTTTTCTCTGTAGAAGCTTTACTTTGAAAGATAATCACGTTCTTTGAAAGTGTATGAATTTCATGAAATGCTTTTGTGAGAAACGCACATGTGTTACTCTGAAATGAGAAGCGTCTGTTTGGGATATGTCAAAGTATGGTTAAAAGTGAGAACAGTGTTCCTTTTCTCTGTAGAAGCTTTACTTTGAAAGATAATCACGTTCTTTGAAAGTGTATGAATTTCATGAAATGCTTTTGTGAGAAACGCACATGTGTTACTCTGAAATGAGAAGCGTCTGTTTGGGATATGTCAAAGTATGGTTAAAAGTGAGAACAGTGTTCCTTTTCTCTGTAGAAGCTTTACTTTGAAAGATAATCACGTTCTTTGAAAGTGTATGAATTTCATGAAATGCTTTTGTGAGAAACGCACATGTGTTACTCTGAAATGAGAAGCGTCTGTTTGGGATATGTCAAAGTATGGTTAAAAGTGAGAACAGTGTTCCTTTTCTCTGTAGAAGCTTTACTTTGAAAGATAATCACGTTCTTTGAAAGTGTATGAATTTCATGAAATGCTTTTGTGAGAAACGCACATGTGTTACTCTGAAATGAGAAGCGTCTGTTTGGGATATGTCAAAGTATGGTTAAAAGTGAGAAGCGTTCCCTGTTTCAAAGCTTTACTTTGAAAGATAATCACGTTCTTTGAAAGTGTATGAATTTCATGAAATGCTTTTGTGAGAAACGCACATGTGTTACTCTGAAATGAGAAGCGTCTGTTTGGGATATGTCAAAGTATGGTTAAAAGTGAGAACAGTGTTCCTTTTCTCTGTAGAAGCTTTACTTTGAAAGATAATCACGTTCTTTGAAAGTGTATGAATTTCATGAAATGCTTTTGTGAGAAGCGCACATGTGTTACTCTGAAATGAGAAGCGTCTGTTTGGGATATGTCAAAGTATGGTTAAAAGTGAGAACAGTGTTCATTTTCTCTGTAGAAGCTTTACTTTGAAAGATAATCACGTTCTTTGAAAGTGTATGAATTTCATGAAATGCTTTTGTGAGAAACGCACATGTGTTACTCTGAAATGAGAAGCGTCTGTTTGGGATATGTCAAAGTATGGTTAAAAGTGAGAACAGTGTTCCTTTTCTCTGTAGAAACTTTACTTTGAAAGATAATCACGTTCTTTGAAAGTGTATGAATTTCATGAAATGCTTTTGTGAGAAACGCACATGTGTTACTCTGAAATGAGAAGCGTCTGTTTGGGATATGTCAAAATATGGTTAAAAGTGAGAACAGTGTTCCTTTTCTCTGTAGAAGCTTTACTTTGAAAGATAATCACGTTCTTTGAAAGTGTATGAATTTCATGAAATGCTTTGTGAGAAGCGCACATGCGTTACTCTGAAATGAAAAGCGTCTGTTTGGGATATGTCAAAGTATGGTTAAAAGTGAGAACAGTGTTCCTTTTCTCTGTTAGAAGCTTTACTTTGAAAGATAATCACGATCTTTGAAAGTGAATGAATTTCATGAAATGCTTTTGTGAAACGCAGCATGTGTTACTCTGGAAATGAGAAGCGTCTGTTTGGGATATGTCAGAAATGTGATTAAAAGTGAGAACAGCGTTCCTTTTCTCTGTAGAAGCTTTACCTTGAAAGATAATGACATTCTTTGAAAGCAAAAGAATTTAATGAGGAAATGCTTTTGCTGAGAAGCGCACATGTGTTACTCTGAAATGAGAAGCGTCTGTTTGGGATATGTCAAAGTATGGTTAAAAGTGAGAACAGTGTTCCTTTTCTCTGTAGAAGCTTTACTTAGAAAGATAATCACGTTCTTTGAAAGTGTATAGATTTCATGGAAAATACTTTTGTGAGCTTATACATGTTTTACTACCAAGTGAGAAGCGTCTGTTTGGGATATGTCAAAGTATGAATTTAAAAGTGAGAACAGTGTTCCTTTTCTCTGTAGAAGCTTTACTCGAAAGATAATCAATTTTGAAAGTGAGTGAATTTCATGAAATGCTTTTGTAAAGAAAGCACATATGTTATCTAAATGAAAATCTGTTGGGATATGTCAAAGTATGGTTAAAAGTGAGAACAGTGTTCCCTTTTCTCTGTAAAAGCTTCACCGAAGAGATAATCACGTTCTTTGAAAGTGTGGCGAATTTCATGAAATTCTTTTGTGAGAAGCATACATGTAATTACTCTGAATGAAAAGCGTCTGTTTGGGATATGTCAAAGTATTGTTAAAAGTGAAAACAGTGTTCCTTTTCTCTGAAAAAGCTTTACTCAGAAAGATATCACGTTCTTTAGAAAGTGTTTGAATTCCTTAAAATGCTTTTGTGAAAAGCAGCACATGTATTTACTCTGAAATGAGAAGCGTCTGTTTGGGATATGTCAAAGTATGGTTAAAAGTGAAGACAGTGTTCCTTTTCTCTGCTAGAGAAACTTTACTTTGAAAGATAATCCCCCGATCATTTGAAAGTCAGTGAATTTCATGAAATGCTTTTGTGAGAAAGCGCACATGTGTTACTCTGAAAAGCAGAAGCGTCTGTTTGGGATATGTCAAAGTAAGGTTAAATGTGAGAAAGCGTTTCTGTTTCCAGAAGCTTTGCTATGAAGATAATCACGTTCTTTGAAAGTGTATGAATTTCACTGAAATGCTTTTTGTAGAAAGCACATGTGTTACTCTAAAATGAGAAGCGTCTGTTTGGGATATGTCAAAGTATGGTTAAAAGTGAGAACAGTGTTCCTTTTCTCTGTCGAGCTTACTTTAGAGAAAATCACGATCATTTAGTCAGTCCGTTTCTTGAAATGCTTTTGTGAGAAACGCACATGTGTTACTCTGAAATGAAATCGTCTGTTTTGGGATATGTCAAAGTATTGTTAAAAGTGAGAACAGTGTTCCTTTTCTCTGTAGAAACTTTACATTGAAAGATAATCACGTTTCTTTATGAAAGTGTATGAATTTCATGAAATGCTTTTGTGAGAAAGCACACAAGTGTTACTCTGAAATGAAGAGCGACTGTTTTAGGATATATCAAAGTATTATTAAGAGAACAGGAACAGTGTTCGTTTTCTCGGTAGAAAGCTTTACTTTTTGAAAGATAATCCACGATCATTTGAAAGTGAGTGAATTTCCTGAAATGCTTTAGAAACACACATGTGTTACTCTGAAATGAAAAGCGTCTGTTAGGATATGTCAAAGTATGGTTGAAAGTGAGAACAGTGTTCGTTTTCTCTGTAGAAACTTTACTTTGAAAGATAATCACGATCATTTGAAAGTCAGTAATTTCCATAGAAATGCTTTTGTGAAACTTACATATGTGTTCTGAAATGAAAAGCATCTGTTTGAGATATGTCAAGTATGGTTAAAAGAAGAGTCTGTTTCAAAGCTTTACTTTGAAAGATAATCACGATCATTTGAAAGTCAGTGAATTTCATGAAATGCTTTGAAAGCACTTACATATGTTATAAGAGGAAATGAGAAACGTCTGTTGAGGATGTCAAAGTATGGTTACAAGTGAGAACAGTGTTCCTTTTCTCTGTAGAAGCTTTACTTTGAAATATAATCACGTTCTTTGAAAGTGTATGAATTTCATGAAATGCTTTTGTGAAAAGCACATGTGTTACTCTGAAATGAGAAGAAGCTGTTTGGGATATGTCAAAGTATAGTTAAAAGTGAGAACAGTGTTCCTTTTCTCTGTAGAAGCTTTACTTTGAAAGATAATCAAGTTCTTTGAGGGTGTATGAATTTCATGAAATACTTTTGTGAAACAACTACATGTGTTTACTCTGGAAATGAAAACGTCTGTTTGGGATATGTCAAAATGTAGTTGAGGGTAAGAACAGTGTTCCTTTTTCTCTGTAGAAGCTTTACTTTTGAAAGGTAATCCACGATCATTTGAAAGTCAGTGAATTTCATGAAATGCTTTTGTGAGAAAGCATTGTATTGCCTCTGAAATGAGAAGCGTCTGTTTAGGATATGTCAAAGTATAGTTAAAAGTGAGAGCAGTGTTCCTTTTCTCTGTAGAAGCTTTACTTTGAAGAGATAATCTAACCTTTTTTGAAAGTGTATTAGGCTGGTGAAATGCTTTTGTGAGAAACGCACGTGTGTTACCCTGAAAAGTGAAGCGTCTGTTTGGGATATTTCAAAGTATGGTTAAACGTGAGAACAGTGTTCCTTTTCTCTGGAGAAGCTTTATTTGAAGGATAATCACGTTCTTTTTTAGTGTATGAATTTCATGAAATGCTTTTGTGAGAAACGCACATGTGTTATTCTGAAATGAGAAGCGTCTGTTTGGGATATGTCAAAGTATGGTTAAAAGTGAGAACAGTGTCCCTTTTCTCTCTAGATGCTTTACTTTGAAAGATAATCACGATCATTTGAAAGTCAGTGAATTTCATGAAATACTTTTGTGAGAACGCACTTGTGTTACTCTGAAATGAAGAGCGTCTAAAAAGGATATGTCAAAGTATGGTTAAAAGTGAGAACAGTGTTCATTTTCTCTGTAGACGCTTTATTTTACGAAGGATAATCCACGATCATCACGAAAGTCAGTGAATTTCAAATGCATGAGGAAACGCACATGTGTTACTCTGAAATGAGAAGCGTCTGTTTAGGATATTTGTCAAAGTATGGTTAAAAGTGAGAATGATGTTCGTTTTCTCTGTAAAAGCTTTACTTTGAAAGATAATCACGTTCTTTGAAAGTGTATGAATTTCCTGTGGAAATGCTTTTGTGAGAAACGCACATGTGTTACTCTGAAATGAGAAGCGTCTGTTTGGGATATGTCAAAGTATTTTTAAAAGTGAGAACAATGTTCCTTTTCTCTGTTGAAACTTTACTTTGAAAGATAATCACGTTCTTTGAAAGTGTGGGAATTTCATGAAATGCTTT
>CADCXT010002344.1:0-11464 GCA_902806775.1 Microtus agrestis | reverse complement strand
TGAAATAAGAAGCGCTCTGTTTGGGATATGTCAAAGTATGGTTAAAAGTGAGAACAGTGTTCCTTTTCTCTGTAGAAGCTTTACTTTGAAAGATAATCAATGATCATTTGAAAGTCAGTGAATTTCATGAATTGCTTCTGTGAGAAACACACATGTGTTACTCTGAAATGAGAAGCGTCTGTTTGGGATATGTCAAAGCATGTTAAAAGTAGAACAGTGTTCTTTGTCTGTAGAAGCTTTACTTTGAAAGATAATCATGTTCTTTGAAAGCAAAAGAATTTCATGAAATGCTTTTGTGAGAAAACGCTCATGTGTTACTCTGATATGAGAAGGGTCTGTTTGGGATATGTCAAAGTATGGTTGAAAGGAAGAACAGTGTTCCTTTTCCTGTATTTCCTTTACTTTGAAAGATAATCAGGGTCATTTGAAAGTCAGTGAATTTCATGAAATGCTTTTATGAGAAACGCACATGTGTTACTCTGAAATGAGAAGCGCCTGTTTGGGAAATGTCACGTATGGTTAAAAGTCAGAACAGTGTTCCTTTTCTCGGTAGAAGCTTTACTTGAAAGATAATCACGTTTTGAAAGCAAAAGAATTTCATGAAATGCTTTTGTGAGAAACGCACATGTGTTACTCTGAAATGAGAAGCGTCTGTTTGGGATATGTCAAAGTATGGTTAAAGTGAGAACAGTGTTCCTTTTCTCTGTAGAAGCTTTACTTTGAAAGATAATCACGATCATTTGAAAGTCAGTGAATTTCATGTAATGCTTTTGTGAGAAACGCACTGTGTTACTCTGAAATGAGAAGCGTATGTTTGGGATATGTCAAAGTATGGTTAAAAGTGAACAGTGTCTCTTTTCCCCCAGAAGCTTTACTTTGAAAGATAATCACGTTTCTTGAAAGCAAGGAATACCCCCATGAAATGCTTTTGTGAGAAACGCACATGTGTTACACAGAAATGAGAAGCGTCCGCTTGGGATATGTCAAAGTCATGGTTAAAAGTGAGACAGTGTTCCTTTTCTCTGAAGAAGCTTTAGTCGACAGATAATCATGATCATTTGAAAGTCAGTGAATTTCATGAAATGCTTTTGTGAGAAACACACATGTGTTAATTTGAAATGAGAAGCGCCTGTTTGGGATATGTCAAAGCATGGTTAAAAGTGAGAACAGTGTTTCTTTCCTCTGTAGTAGCTTTACTTTTGAAAGATAATCAGGATCATTTGAAAGTCAGTGAATTTCATGAAATACTTTTGTGAGAAACGTACATGTGTTACTCTGAAATGAGAAGCGCTCTGTTTGGGATATGTCAAAGTATGGTTAAAAGTGAGAACAGTGTTTCTTTTTTCTGTAGAAGCTTTAGTTTGAAAGATAATCACGTTTCTTTGAAAGTCAGTGAATTTCATGAAATGCTTTTGTGAGAAACGCACATGTGTTACTCTGAAATGAGAAGCGTCTGTTTGGGATATGTCGAAGTATGGTTAAAAGTGAGAACAGTGTTCCTTTTCTCTGTAGAAGCTTTACTTTGAAAGATAATCACGATTGTTCTTGAAAGCAAAAGAATTTCCACGAAATGCTTTTGTGAGAAACGCATAAGTGTTAGCGGCTCTGAAATGAGAAGCGTCTGTTTGGGATATGTCAAAGTATGGTTAAAAGTGAGAACAGTGTTCCTTTTCTGTAGAAGCTTTACTTTGAAAGATAATCACGATCATTTGAAAGTCAGTGAATTTCATGAAATGCTTTTGTGAGAAACGCACATGTGTTACTCTGAAATGAGAAGCGTCTGTTTGGGATATGTCAAAGTATGGTTAAAAGTGAGAACAGTGTTCCTTTTCTCTGTAGAAGCTTTACTTTGAAAGATAATCACGATCATTTGAAAGTCAGTGAATTTCATGAAATGCTTCTGTGAGAAACGACATGTGTTACTCTGAAATGAGAAGCGCCTGTTTGGGATATGTCAAAGTATGGTTAAAAGTGAGAACAGTGTTCCTTTCCTCTGTAGAAGCTTCTTCTTTGAAAGATAATCACGATCATTTGAAAGTCAGTGAATTTCATGAATTGCTTTTGTGAGAAACGCACATGTGTTACTCTGAAATGAGAAGCGCCTGGTTTGGGATATGTCAAAGTATGGTTAAAAGTGAGAAACAGTGTTCCTTTCCTCTGTAGAAGCTTTACTTTGAAAGATAATCACAGATCATTTGAAAGCCAATGAATTTCATGAAATGCTTTTGTGAGAAACGCACATGTGTTACTCTGAAATGAGAAGGGTTCTGTTTGGGGATATGTCAAAGTATGGTTAAAAGTGAGAACAGTGTTCCTTTCTACTCCGTAGAAGCTTTACTTTGAAAGATAATCACGATCATTTGAAAGTCAGTGAATTTCATGAAATGCTTTTGTGAGAAACGCACATGTGTTACTCTGAAATGAGAAGCGTCTGTTTGGGATATGTCAAAGTATGGTTAAACGTGAGAACAGTGTTCCTTTCCTCTGTAGAAGCTTTACTTTGAAAGATAATCACGATCATTTGAAAGTCAGTGAATTTCATGAAATGCTTTTGTGAGAAACGCACATGTGTTACTCTGAAATGAGAAGCGTCTGTTTGGGATATGTCAAAGTATGGTTAAAAGTGAGAACAGTGTTCCTTTTCTCCGTAGAAGCTTTACTTTGAAAGATAATCACGATCATTTGAAAGTCAGTGAATTTCATGAAATGCTTTTGTGAGAAACGCACATGTGTTACTCTGAAATGAGAAGCGTCTGTTTGGGATATGTCAAAGTATGGTTAAAAGTGAGAACAGTGTTCCCTTTTCTCTTGTAGAAGCTTTACTTTGAAAGATAATCACGATCATTTGAAAGTCAATGAATTTCATGAAATGCTTTTGTGAGAAACGCATATGTGTTACTCTGAAATGAGAAGCCGCTCTGTTTGGGGATATGTCAAAGTATGGTTAAAAGTGAGAACAGTGTTCCTTTCCTCCGTAGAAGCTTTACTTTGAAAGATAATCACGATCATTTGAAAGTCAGTGAATTTCATGAAATGCTTTTGTGAGAAACGCACATGTGTTACTCTGAAATGAGAAGCGTCTGTTTGGGATATGTCAAAGTATGGTTAAAAGTGAGAACAGTGTTCCTTTTCTCTGTAGAAGCTTTACTTTGAAAGATAATCACGATCATTTGAAAGTCAGTGAATTTCATGAAATGCTTTTGTGAGAAACGCACATGTGTTACTCTGAAATGAGAAGTGTCTGTTTGGGATATGTCAAAGTATGGTTAAAAGTGAGAACAGTGTTCCTTTCCTCCGTAGAAGCTTTACTTTGAAAGATAATCACGATCATTTGAAAGTCAGTGAATTTCATGAAATGCTTTTGTGAGAAACGCACATGTGTTACTCTGAAATGAGAAGCGTCTGTTTGGGATATGTCAAAGTATGGTTAAAAGTGAGAACAGTGTTCCTTTTCTCTGTAGAAGCTTTACTTTGAAAGATAATCACGATCATTTGAAAGCCAGTGAATTTCATGAAATGCTTTTGTGAGAAACGCACATGTGTTACTCTGAAATGAGAAGCGTCTGTTTGGGATATGTCAAAGTATGGTTAAAAGTGAGAACAGTGTTCCTTTCCTCCGTAGAAGCTTTACTTTGAAAGATAATCACGATCATTTGAAAGTCAGTGAATTTCATGAAATGCTTTTGTGAGAAACGCACATGTGTTACTCTGAAATGAGAAGCGTCTGTTTGGGATATGTCAAAGTATGGTTAAAAGTGAGAACAGTGTTCCTTTTCTCCGTAGAAGCTTTACTTTGAAAGATAATCACGATCATTTGAAAGTCAGTGAATTTCATGAAATGCTTTTGTGAGAAACGCACACGTGTTACTCTGAAATGAGAAGCGTCTGTTTGGGATATGTCAAAGTATGGTTAAAAGTGAGAACAGTGTTCCTTTTCTCTGTAGAAGCTTTACTTTGAAAGATAATCACGATCATTTGAAAGTCAGTGAATTTCATGAAATGCTTTTGTGAGAAACGCACATGTGTTACTCTGAAATGAGAAGCGTCTGTTTGGGATATGTCAAAGTATGGTTAAAAGTGAGAACAGTGTTCCTTTTCTCTGTAGAAGCTTTACTTTGAAAGATAATCACGATCATTTGAAAGTCAGTGAATTTCATGAAATGCTTTTGTGAGAAACGCACATGTGTTACACAACCAAAACTAAAAAAAAACCCAAGCTCTGAAATGAGAAGCGTCTGTTTGGGATATGTCAAAGTATGGTTAAAAGTGAGAACAGTGTTCCTTTTCTCCGTAGAAGCTTTACTTTGAAAGATAATCACGATCATTTGAAAGCTAAAGAATTTCATGAAATGCTTTTGTGAGAAACGCACATGTGTTACTCTGAAATGAGAAGCCGCCTGTTTGGGATATGTCAAAGTATGGTTAAAAGTGAGAACAGTGTTCCTTTTCTCTGTAGAAGCTTTACTTTGAAAGATAATCACGATCATTTGAAAGTAAAAGAATTTCATGAAATGCTTTTGTGAGAAACGCACATGTGTTACTCTGAAATGAGAAGCGTCTGTTTGGGATATGTCAAAGTATGGTTAAAAGTGAGAACAGTGTTCCTTTTCTCCGTAGAAGCTTTACTTTGAAAGATAATCACGATCATTTGAAAGTCAGTGAATTTCATGAAATGCTTTTGTGAGAAACGTGACATGTGTTACTCTGAAATGAGAAGCGTCTGTTTGGGATATGTCAAAGTATGGTTAAAAGTGAGAACAGTGTTCCTTTTCTCCGTAGAAGCTTTACTTTGAAAGATAATCACGATCATTTGAAAGTCAGTGAATTTCATGAAATGCTTTTGTGAGAAACGCACATGTGTTACTCTGAAATGAGAAGCGCTCTGTTTGGGATATGTCAAAGTATGGTTAAAAGTGAGAACAGTGTTCCTTTTCTGTAGAAGCTTTACTTTGAAAGATAATCACGATCATTTGAAAGTCAGTGAATTTCATGAAATGCTTTTGTGAGAAACGCACATGTGTTACTCTGAAATGAGAAGCGTCTGTTTGGGATATGTCAAAGTATGGTTAAAAGTGAGAACAGTGTTCCTTTTCTCTGTAGAAGCTTTACTTTGAAAGATAATCACGATCATTTGAAAGTCAGTGAATTTCATGAAATGCTTTTGTGAGAAACGCACATGTGTTACTCTGAAATGAGAAGGTCTGTTTGGGATATGTCAAAGTATGGTTAAAAGTGAGAACAGTGTTCCTTTTCTCTGTAGAAGCTTTACTTTGAAAGATAATCACGATCATTTGAAAGTCAGTGAATTTCATGAAATGCTTTTGTGAGAAACGCACATGTGTTACTCTGAAATGAGAAGCGTCTGTTTGGGATATGTCAAAGTATGGTTAAAAGTGAGAACAGTGTTCCTTTTCTCTGTAGAAGCTTTACTTTGAAAGATAATCACGATCATTTGAAAGTCAGTGAATTTCATGAAATGCTTTTGTGAGAAACGCACATGTGTTACTCTGAAATGAGAAGCGTCTGTTTGGGATATGTCAAAGTATGGTTAAAAGTGAGAACAGTGTTCCTTTTCTCCGTAGAAGCTTTACTTTGAAAGATAATCACGATCATTTGAAAGTCAGTGAATTTCATGAAATGCTTTTGTGAGAAACGCACATGTGTTACTCTGAAATGAGAAGCGTCTGTTTGGGATATGTCAAAGTATGGTTAAAAGTGAGAACAGTGTTCCTTTTCTCCGTAGAAGCTTTACTTTGAAAGATAATCACGATCATTTGAAAGTCAGTGAATTTCATGAAATGCTTTTGTGAGAAACGCACATGTGTTACTCTGAAATGAGAAGCGCTCTGTTTGGGATATGTCAAAGTATGGTTAAAAGTGAGAACAGTGTTCCTTTTCTCCGTAGAAGCTTTACTTTGAAAGATAATCACGATCATTTGAAAGTCAGTGAATTTCATGAAATGCTTTTGTGAGAAACGCACACGTGTTACTCTGAAATGAGAAGCGTCTGTTTGGGATATGTCAAAGTATGGTTAAAAGTGAGAACAGTGTTCCTTTTCCCCGTAGAAGCTTTACTTTGAAAGATAATCACGATCATTTGAAAGTCAGTGAATTTCATGAAATGCTTTTGTGAGAAACGCACATGTGTTACTCTGAAATGAGAAGCGTCTGTTTGGGATATGTCAAAGTATGGTTAAAAGTGAGAACAGTGTTCCTTTTCTCCGTAGAAGCTTTACTTTGAAAGATAATCACGATCATTTGAAAGTCGTAGAATTTCATGAAATGCTTTTGTGAGAAACGCACATGTGTTACTCTGAAATGAGAAGGTCTGTTTGGGATATGTCATGGTATGGTTAAAAGTGAGAACAGTGTTCCTTTCTCCGTAGAAGCTTTACTTTGAAAGATAATCACGATCATTTGAAAGTCAGTGAATTTCATGAAATGCTTTTGTGAGAAACGCACATGTGTTACTCTGAAATGAGAAGCGTCTGTTTGGGATATGTCAAAGTATGGTTAAAAGTGAGAACAGTGTTCCTTTTCTCCGTAGAAGCTTTACTTTGAAAGATAATCACGATCATTTGAAAGTCAGTGAATTTCATGAAATGCTTTTGTGAGAAACGCACATGTGTTACTCTGAAATGAGAAGCGTCTGTTTGGGATATGTCAAAGTATGGTTAAAAGTGAGAACAGTGTCCTTTTCTCCGTAGAAGCTTTACTTTGAAAGATAATCACGATCATTTGAAAGTCAGTGAATTTCATGAAATGCTTTTTTGAGAAACGCACATGTGTTACTCTGAAATGAGAAGCGTCTGTTTGGGATATGTCAAAGTATGGTTAAAAGTGAGAACAGTGTTCCTTTCCTCCGTAGAAGCTTTACTTTGAAAGATAATCACGATCATTTGAAAGTCAGTGAATTTCATGAAATGCTTTTGTGAGAAACGCACATGTGTTACTCTGAAATGAGAAGCGTCTGTTTGGGATATGTCAAAGTATGGTTAAAAGTGAGAACAGTGTTCCTTTTCTCCGTAGAAGCTTTACTTTGAAAGATAATCACGATCATTTGAAAGTCAGTGAATTTCATGAAATGCTTTTGTGAGAAACGCACATGTGTTACTCTGAAATGAGAAGCGTCTGTTTGGGATATGTCAAAGTATGGTTAAAAGTGAGAACAGTGTTCCTTTTCTCTGTAGAAGCTTTACTTTGAAAGATAATCACTGATCATTTGAAAGTCAGTGAATTTCATGAAATGCTTTTGTGAGAAACGCACATGTGTTACTCTGAAATGAGAAGCGTCTGTTTGGGATATGTCAAAGTATGGTGATAAAGTGAGAACAGTGTTCCTTTTCTCCGTAGAAGCTTTACTTTGAAAGATAATCACGATCATTTGAAAGTCAGTGAATTTCATGAAATGCTTTTGTGAGAAAACGCACATGTGTTACTCTGAAATGAGAAGCGCCTGTTTGGGATATGTTCAAAGTATGGTTAAAAGTGAGAACAGTGTTCCTTTTCTCTCCGTAGAAGCTTTACTTTGAAAGATAATCACGATCATTTGAAAGTCAGTGAATTTCATGAAATGCTTTTTTGAGAAACGCACATGTGTTACTCTGAAATGAGAAGCGTCTGTTTGGGATATGTCAAAGTATGGTTAAAAGTGAGAACAGTGTTCCTTTTCTCCGTAGAAGCTTTACTTTGAAAGATAATCACGATCATTTGAAAGTCAGTGAATTTCATGAAATGCTTTTGTGAGAAACGCACATGTGTTACTCTGAAATGAGAAGCGTCTGTTTGGGATATGTCAAAGCATGGTTAAAAGTGAGAACAGTGTTCCTTTTCTCCGTAGAAGCTTTACTTTGAAAGATAATCACGATCATTTGAAAGTCAGTGAATTTCATGAAATGCTTTTGTGAGAAACGCACATGTGTTACTCTGAAATGAGAAGCGTCTGTTTGGGATATGTCAAAGTATGGTTAAAAGTGAGAACAGTGTTCCTTTTCTCCGTAGAAGCTTTACTTTGAAAGATAATCACGATCATTTGAAAGTCAGTGAATTTCATGAAATGCTTTTGGTGAGAAACGCACATGTGTTACTCTGAAATGAGAAGCGCCTGTTTGGGATATGTCAGCATGGTTAAAAGTGAGAACAGTGTTCCTTTTCTCCGTAGAAGCTTTACTTTGAAAGATAATCACGATCATTTGAAAGTCAGTGAATTTCATGAAATGCTTTTGTGAGAAACGCACATGTGTTACTCTGAAATGAGAAGCGTCTGTTTGGGATATGTCAAAGTATGGTTAAAAGTGAGAACAGTGTTCCTTTTCTCCGTAGAAGCTTTACTTTGAAAGATAATCACGATCATTTGAAAGTCAGTGAATTTCATGAAATGCTTTTGTGAGAAACGACATGTGTTACTCTGAAATGAGAAGCGCCTGTTTGGGATATGTCAAAGTATGGTTAAAAGTGAGAACAGTGTTCCTTTTCTCCGTAGAAGCTTTACTTTGAAAGATAATCACGATCATTTGAAAGTCAGTGAATTTATGAAATGCTTTTGTGAGAAACGCACATGTGTTACTCTGAAATGAGAAGCGCCTGTTTGGGATATGTCAAAGTATGGTTAAAAGTGAGAACAGTGTTCCTTTTCTCTGTAGAAGCTTTACTTTGAAAGATAATCACGATCATTTGAAAGTCAGTGAATTTCATGAAATGCTTTTGTGAGAAACGCACATGTGTTACTCTGAAATGAGAAGCGCCTGTTTGGGATATGTCAAAGTATGGTTAAAAGTGAGAACAGTGTTCCTTTTCTCTGTAGAAGCTTTACTTTGAAAGATAATCACGATCATTTGAAAGTCAGTGAATTTCATGAAATGCTTTTGTGAGAAACGCACATGTGTTACTCTGAAATGAGAAGCGCCTGTTTGGGGATATGTCAAAGTATGGTTAAAAGTGAGAACAGTGTTCCTTTTCTCTGTAGAAGCTTTACTTTGAAAGATAATCACGATCATTTGAAAGTCAGTGAATTTCATGAAATGCTTTTGTGAGAAACGCACATGTGTTACTCTGAAATGAGAAGCGTCTGTTTGGGATATGTCAAAGTATGGTTAAAAGTGAGAACAGGTGTTCCTTTCTCTGTAGAAGCTTTACTTTGAAAGATAATCACGATCATTTGAAAGTCAAAGAATTTCATGAAATGCTTTTGTGAGAAACGCACATGTGTTACTCTGAAATGAGAAGTTCGCCTGTTTGGGGATATGTCAAAGTATGGTTAAAAGTGAGAACAGTGTTCCTTTCCCTGTAGAAGCTTTACTTTGAAAGATAATCAAGATCATTTGAAAGTCAGTGAATTTCATGAAATGCTTTTGTGAGAAACGCACATGTGTTACTCTGAAATGAGAAGCGTCTGTTTGGGATATGTCAAAGTATGGTTAAAAGTGAGAACAGTGTTCCTTTCCTCTGTAGAAGCTTTACTTTGAAAGATAATCACGATCATTTGAAAGTCAGTGAATTTCATGAAATGCTTTTGCGAGAAACGCACATGTGTTACTCTGAAATGAGAAGCGTCTGTTTGGGATATGTCAAAGTATGGTTAAAAGTGAGAACAGTGTTCCTTTTCTCTGTAGAAGCTTTACTTTGAAAGATAATCACGATCATTGAAAGCCAATGAATTTCATGAAATGCTTTTGTGAGAAACGCACATGTGTTACTCTGAAATGAGAAGCGTCTGTTTGGGATATGTCAAGGTATGGTTAAAAGTGAGAACAGTGTTCCTTTTCTCCGTAGAAGCTTTACTTTGAAAGATAATCACGATCATTTGAAAGTCAGTGAATTTCATGAAATGCTTTTGTGAGAAACGCACATGTGTTACTCTGAAATGAGAAGCGTCTGTTTGGGATATGTCAAAGTATGGTTAAAAGTGAGAACAGTGTTCTTTTCCCTGGAAACTTTAATTTGGAAGGTTATCAAGAATTATTTGAAAGTCAGTGAATTTCTATGAAATGTTTCTGTGAGAAACACACATGTGTTACTCTGAAATGAGAAGCGCCTTTTTGGGATATATCAAAGCATGGTTAAAAGTGAGAACAGGTTCCTTTTCTCCGTAGAAGCTTTACTTTGAAAGATAATCAGGATCATTTGAAAGTCAGTGAATTTCATGAAATACTTTTGTGAGAAACGAGGATGTGTTACTCTGAAATGAGAAGCGGCCTGTTTGGGATATGTCAAAGTATGGTTAAAAGTGAGAAGAGTGTTCTTTTTCTCCGTACAAGCTTTACTTTGAAAGATAATCACGTTTCATTTGAAAGTCAGTGAATTTCACGAAATGCTTTTGGTGAGAAACGCACATGTGTTACTCTGAAATGAGAAGCGCCTGTTTGGGATATGTCAAAGTATGGTTAAAAGTGAGAAGAGTGTTCCTTTCTCTCCGTAGAAGCTTTACTTTGAAAGATAATCGACGTTCATTTGAAAACCAAAGAATTCATGAAATGCTTTTGTGAGAAACGATACGTGTTACCCTGAAATGAGAAGCGCCTGTTTGAGCTAGGTCAAAGTATGGTTAAAAGTGAGAATAGTGTTCCTTTCTCTCTTAGAAGCTTTACTTTGAAAGATAATCAGGATCATTTGAAAGTCAGTGAATTTCATGAAATGCTTTTTGTGAGAAACGCACATGTGTTACCTGAAATGAGAAGCGTCTGTTTGGGATATGTCAAAGTATGGTTAAAAGTGAGAAGAGTGTTCCTTGTCTCCGTAGAAGCTTTACTTTGAAAGATAATCACGATCATTTGAAAGTCAGTGAATTTCATGAAATGCTTTTGTGAGAAACGCACATGTGTTACTCTGAAATGAGAAGCGTCTGTTTGGGATATGTCAAAGTATGGTTAAAAGTGAGAAGAGTGTCCTTTTTCTCCGTAGAAGCTTTACTTTGAAAGATAATCACGATCTTTGAACGTCAGTGAATTTCATGAAATGCTTTTGTGAGAAACGCACATGTGTTACTCTGAAATGAGAAGCGTCTGTTTGGGATATGTCAAAGGATGGTTAAAAGTGAGAACAGTGTTCCTTTCTCCGTAGAAGCTTTACTTTGAAAGATAATCACGATCTTTGAAAGCCAAAGCACTTCATGAAATGCTTTTGTGAGAAACGCACATGTGTTACTCTGAAATGAGAAGGCCCTGTTTGGGATATGACAAAGTATGGTTAAGTGTGAGAAGAGTGTTCCTTTTCTCCGTAGAAAGCTTTACTTTGAAAGATAATCACGATCATTTGAAAGTCAGAGAATTTCAAGAAATGCTTTTGTGAGAAACGACATGTGTTACTCTGAAATGAGAAGGCCCGTTTGGGATATGTCAAAGTATGGTTAAAGTGAGAATAGTGTTCCTTTTCTCCGTAGAAGCTTTACTTTGAAAGATAACTACGATCATTTGAAAGCCAGTGAATTTCATGAAATGCTTTTGTGAGAAACGCACATGGGTTACTC